>OY755251.1:48950440-49024557 GCA_963576725.1 Azorinus chamasolen | reverse complement strand
CTTATCCTGTTCAACGCTGAATTAACTCTTTCCCTGTTCAGTATCATGTAAGAAACATGGATATTTTATTAGCTCAAATTTTTATTGAAATGGTGATGTACGGCAGGTGGGCGGGGCGGCTGCCAATCTTGTAAGCGCAACTACTCTAAAACTGTTCAACAGAATTTCATAAACCTTATATGTAGCAAGAACACAATATGTAGATGTGCATATTGTTGGGGATTTTTGGGATCTGTGTGTTAACACAGATACCAAATCTACCTACCGAAACGGCGAGAGCAAATCAGCCGGTCCTCACGAAACGATTTACTCAGATGTGTAATGTAGTTAGGTAATCAGCTGAACTTATTACAAAAAGTACTATCGTGGACCGTTTTTTAAGACAAGCAGTTACTGTATTTGATCATTTTTTCAACAAATATGACGAATATTTTTAAAATGAGGCGATATTAATAATATTGGGGTATTTATGCTCACTTATACACGAATCAATTTTTGATTAATTGATCGCCGCCATTTTGAATATCACGTGACTTTACGCCATAGGGAAACGCAACCTCCAACGCAGTTATCTCCCCTAATAGACCGCAGGCGTGGTGACAAGGGAGATCACTGTGAGGAGTTTGCAAATCGAGTAGGAGAATGAAAACTTTACGCAGAATTTGTTTACCAGACACGCATTTTGGATGAGCTTGAAAATCGTAAGTACATATACATACAAACATTAACGCTTAGGTTATCATTGTCTTCTATTTATAGTTCTGCTATGACTTTCGTGAACACGATTTATTATCTTGAATCTTCCGAGTTATTACAATGCTGTGAAAGAATATCTGCAGCACCTGCGCTATTAAGTTTTTAACTTATTCATCCCTGATACTTTAAGTTAAACCCCTTCCTCCATAAATATGCCTTTTTACGCCTTTGCAAACAAAGTAGACGCACAACAGGTTTCTGAACGACTCGGCACCAAACTAACCGGGTCCCTAGACAATTCGGCCCCAAAACGATTCGACACCATGGTCAACTCGGCCCCTCCCAAAAATTTACCCTAGACGATTCGGTACCTATTTATTTTCATGAGTTTTTGTTATCAAATTTACATTTTCCCTGTCAATCAAGCAATAAAATGAACTTATAAGGTGGATACAGATCATCATTATAAATTGTTATTACGGAACACAGAATTGGATTAAATCTATACCCGTAAATTTTTCGCACCAGTTTTGAAAACTTACAGGGATGACAGTTTTATTTGTTATAATAACAAATAAAACTCGTCTCAGTACTTTTTCAACTTATAAGGGCCGGCATTCTTCTTGGGGGTTTTAGACCTTAGAAATAATATGTATTATCATCACAAGGCAAACAAAAATATGAACAGTATCTTCTGCAGGGGCAATCTGATCTGGGTCTACTCTGTTTGCAAAGGCATAAAGAATTAAACTTATCATACCTGCAAGTAATTACCACCTGACTTTTAGGCATAATTAGACATGCTTTGCCAAATTGGTGGTCAATTTAAAGAGGTTTTATACTGTACAATGGTAATTTTCGTGGATCTACTCGTAGACATTGTTATAATGGTTTTGCACTAATTTCTCATGGTAGTTGTCTGATCAGGGTCTGCTCAGTTTGCTTATAATAATATTGTGTTATATAGATCAAATTCTATGGTTCTGTCTGTACCAAAATATCCTTTGTTAATAATATGCAATTTAAAAAAATTATCCAATAATATGATACCAATGATGTCATTAACCCTTAAATGAATATTTAAACAGAGAAAGGGTTAATTTATGGACATATAGTGAAATCTGAAGAAAATTTGTACAAGGCCTTCCTATATTGTTGTTATCCTGGTAATACACACTGAGAAAGTTAGACATTCTGACCAGCCAGGTGCTTTAGTATCATTTATATGCGTTTAGGCTTGTGAAAAAAAAGGTGAATGATGTGTACAATTTTAAATATAAAATGTTTTATAGTCATTTACTCAATCAACAGGCCTCTTAACCCTTTCCCTGTTCTATGTTTATTTCAAATTTAAATACCTATACTGAATATTCATGAACAAAATAGTTATATGAAATATGGAAGGTTGAACATTGTAGCCATTTTGGAAAGTAAAGGAAAAGGTCTACAAAATTCCATTAGCAAACACAGCAGACCCTGATCAGACGGCTCCTATAGGAGCCATCTGATCTGGGTCTACTCTGTTTGCATATGCGTGAAGACACATTATATAAGGAAACGGGTTAATGCCTTTGCAAAGAGCATATATATCCATATCAGATATAGTATCTATATCAATATAAGAGCTCTCAGATCAGGGTCTGCTATGTTTGCTTAAGTTATGAAATAATTAAGATGATAATACAGTTTCTAGCATGTTTAAAACAGAATTGTCTGTAGTGTCATTATAAATATTCAGTTAATATCAACTATAAATGTAATTATTACATTTGTTATTATAAATAGTAACATTTTTACGTTATAAATGATCCAATATCATTTAAAAAAATAGAGTTGTGTGGTCTGAGCAGACCAATACAGACCTAGCAACGGACCAATAACAGATATTGTGCCCGCTGCCAAGGTAATCATTCTAAATCTATATCAACAGAACCCTGATATGCGATGAAGGTCTAATTTTGCTCCGATGATGCAAATGTTATCAAAGTTCTCGTACACAGTATACCGAATAGTCCCCAAACCATGGCTTTTACAAAGACAATCCTCACCCGATTCGATTCAAATTTACATGCCCAATACATGTGCACGTACCGGTGAATAAAAAGAGCACTCTGTCCGCTCTTTCCAACGCCAAGTTTTGAATAATATGAACCCGTCATAATGACGTCATCTAATGACTGTGTGACTTGATAGTGCTGATTCTTTCAATCCTTTGAGAATCTATTGCACCTAGTACATGGAGATCCAATTTGACCCATAAATGTAATAAACAGGTTATTACACAGGTGACTATAGGGCCGCAGAGTGATATAGTCCCTTACCTTGATATAGTAACTCGGGCTAAGCCCTCGGGCCAATTGCAAGGTGGCGGGCCAATATATCACGCTGCAGCTTTAGTCACCTGCGTAATAACCGCTATTTGTTTGTTGCGGCCCTAGTCACCTGCGTAATAACCCCTATTTATTTGTTATATGAATATTTATGGTGTAGGGGATTAAGAAATATTTCCAGAAATACATTTTAATCATAAACATTAATTTTATTTGCAGGGGACAGTAATTTCGACAAGATTCCAAACAACAAGGGACCTGACACGCCAGTTTTCTAACAAAGCCCACTATGCTTTAAATGCCACAGAAATGGAGAATAATATTGCTTTATTGACAAAGAGCTTTCAATGTCGAAACACAGTAATTGTCGCCACAAAGCAAGACCAAATCAATGAAACATTTTTATCAACATCCAAACAAGATTTCCCAATACTGATCTAAGTATGAAAAGCTTGATCAGCTGGTGCTGACTTTGTGATATACGAATTGTTAAAATCTACTGAACTACTTTAGATACTAGCAGCCAGTGTTTGCTGATCTCCAGATGGAACAGTAGTTGGTTAAAGATTGTCGGAACATTGAAAAGCTTTAGACTGTGTGACTTGATAGCGCAGTCAGTAGAGTGTTAGCATGGTAAGCCACAGGCCCTGGATTCAAGTCCCAGTCGAGTCACAACTTTTTCACATGTACCAGTTTATTGCAAAACAATTTAGTCAAAGACAGTATGATGGTAATTCTAAACGGATAATTAAATAGAATATGTTGGCATGCTGAGAGAGATGGGCAGGACTCTGAAGCATGATGTTTGTCAACAACTTGGACATATTAAAAAGCAGAAAGGACTATCAGAAGCTATCCCAACGTTTTGTAAAATGAGCAACCAACATGTCTCAGAATGAACCTAATGAACTACTTGGGATACAAGCAATCAGTATTTGTTTGTCGACCCTGTAGATGATGCTCAGTTTGTAAAACCATGCAGAGTTGTCATGCCATGGTCACAGTGATCAAAACTTGATCATAGCAGTTTAGCCTTTACTCCATGAATATTCATGGTAAGAAATTATCATATGACATGAATATAAATGGGTTGAGTTTTAAAATTTTGCAACAGCATTTTTAAAACAGGGGTTTTTGGCCACAGCAGAAACTGTAGAGCTAAATGTATGTTATGTCAGAAGCAAATAGAACATGCCCTGATCAGATGACTCATATAGGCAGAGGTACAGATAAGGGTGTGTTCCCAAATACTAAAATCGTCATTTCACCACCAAACCCTACACTGTGACCACTCTTTACAATCGTCTCGTCTAGAAAATTACTGAAGAGTGGTCACAGTATATAAGGTTTAATTGGTGGATAAATAAAGGAGCTATTCTTGAAAATGTAAAGGCATCTTATTTGGAGCTCTGTATAAGAACTGTCTGATGTGGGTCTACCCTATTTGCAAAGGTGTAGAAAGGCGCATTTATGGAGTAAGGGGTTAACACAGTATGAGTGGTATATAAGGAACTAGACTGACAACACCCAGATGGTGATATATATATATATATATATATAAGAGCTGAATATCTTTGCAAAAAGAGTATACCCATAGCAGACAGATGTGGGAGACTAGGAGCCGTTTGATTGGGTCTGCTCTTTTTGCTAATAGAATAATGTATAGATTAAAGTTTCTGCCATTACCAAAATTCCTGTTAAACGTTATATCAAGAATAATATTACAATCAATGTTCATATTGTCATTATTTCATGTAGCAATGGGTTTAGAGACATAATTTATCTGACAATGTTCAATACTTTATGTCAATAAAGACTTTATTCCATGAATATTAATATTAATTTATATGTAAGAAAGTATGACATCATCATGATTATGAATATTAATTAGGTTAATTTTTGTAAAAGCACATGGACACTGGAATATTTTGCCATGGCAGAAACTATAACCGTATAGATCTACATGTATATTATATCTAAACCCTTTCCCTGTTCATTATTCATTTAAGAAATATTGATGTATCATGAATATTTATATAAGCTGAATGTTAATATAAACCTTCTAAGGAATTTTTTACTCTGAAAAGAACTATAGAATCATATCTATATCATGTCTGACAGTCAGGTCAAGTAAAGAAGAGCAGACCCTGATCAGACAACAACTATAGGAGCCGTCTGATCAGGATCTACTCTGTTCGCAAAAGTGAAAAGGCATTTGGTAAACCCTTTCCTCCATAAGGCTAAGGCTTTGCAAACTGTTAACAGAGTAGGTCCAGATCAGGATCTACTCTGTTCGCTCATGAAATAATATATTTAATTGCGATTCAGGACAATTGCCGATTCTCCTAGGACAGATTGCCATCGCATACAAGTATGTTAAAGTCACTTTTTTAAACCATTGTGATAAATAGAGCATTTGCTCCAAAGGAGCAAATGCTCTATTTATCTTAATGGTTTAAAATCTACAAAATAATGAACATTGTATTTTATATCCCCACAAACAAAGTTTTGGGGGGTTTACTGGAGTAACCATGTCCATCCGTCTGTTCATCTATCCGCCCGTCTGTCAGTCCGTCCATTCGTCCAGATCATAACTTCCAAAGTATAAAAGCTATTGACTTCAAACTTCATATACAGATAGATCACATGGACTGCAAATGCATTGCACAATGTTCGTAACTCTGTCTTCAGTACTTCTGGAGTTATTGCCCTTGTTTATTTTTCTCAAAATTTAGCTTGTCCGGATCATAACTTTCAAAGTGTAAAAGCTATTGACTTCAAACGTCATGTACAGATAGAACACATTGACCACAAATGCTTTGCACAAGGTCCATAACTCTGTCTTCATTATTTCAGGAGTTATTGCCCTTTGTTATTCTAGTGAAAATCTGGTTTGTCCGACTCATAGCTTCAAACATATAAAAGCTATTGACTTCAAACTTCATATTGAGATAGATCACATTCACCAAAAGTACAGTGCACACGGTTAGTAGCTCTGTCTTCAGTATTTTTGGAGTTATTGCCCTTTGTTATTTTTTTTTTTAAAATCTGGCTTGTCCGGATCATAACTTTCAAAGTATAAAAGCTATTGACTTCAAACTTCACATACAGATAGACCACACATTGACCACAAGTGCAGTGCACAATGTCCATAACTCTGTCTTCAGTGTCTTTGGAGTTATTGCCTTTTGTTATTTTTGTCAAAAATTGGCTTGTTTTAATAAACAAAGCTTTTTTATACGCCCACCTAATAAAGGTGGTCGTATATTGTCGTGGCCCTGTCCGTCCGTCCGTCCGTCCGTTCGTTCGTTCGTTCGTTCGTTCGTTCGTCCGTCAACATTTTGTTTGTCCGCTGTTTTCTGGGAAAACTATTTGACAGATATTAATGAAACTTCACACAAATGTTAAATGCATCAAGATCTGTAGCTGAGTTGATTCTGAGGTTCATTTTATTTTTCATTTCAGAGTTATGGCCCCTGTCTTTAAAAAATATGCAAATAGTTTGTCCGCTGTTTTCTGGGAAAACTATTTGAGAGATATTAATGAAACTTCACACAAATATTTAATGCATCAAGGATCTGAAGCTGAGTAGATTCTTAGGTTCATTTGATTTGTCGTTTTGGAGTTATGGCCCTTTTACTTAAAAAATAATGCAAATACATTAAAAAATAGTTTGTCTGCTGTGTTCTGGGAAAACTATTTGACAGATATTAATGAAACTTCACACAAATGTTTAATGCATCAAGATCTGAAGCTGAGTTGATTCTGAGGTTCATTTGATTTTTCATTTCAGAGTTATGGCCCTTGTCCTTAAAAAAATATGCAAATAGTTTGTCCGTTGTTTTCTGGGAAAACTATTTGAGAGATATTAATGAAACTTCACACAAATGTTTAATGCATCAAGATCTGAAGCTGAGTTGATTCTGAGGTTCATTTTATTTGTCGTTTCGGAGTGATGGCCCTTGTCCTTAAAAAATATGCAAATAGTTTGTCCGTCGTTTTCTGGGAAAACTATTTGAGAGATATTAATGAAACTTCACACAAATATTTAATGCATCAGGATCTGAAACTGAATTGATTCTGAGGATCATTTGAATTTTCGTTTCAGAGTTATGGCCCTTGTCCTTAAAAGATAATGCAAATAGTTTGTCGGCTGTTTTCTGGGAAACTGTTTGAGAGATATTGATGAAACTTCACAAAAATGTTTAATATATCATGATCTGATGCTGAGTCGATTTTGAGGTTTATTTGATATGTTGTTTCGGAGTTATTGCCCTTTTACTTAAAAAAAATGCAAATATATGCAAATAGTTTGTCCACTGTTTTCTGGCAAAACTGTTTGACAGATATTAATGAAACTTCATAAACATGTTTAATGCATCAAGACCTGAAGCTAAGTTGATTCTGAAGATCATTTGATTTGATGTTTCGGAGTTATGGCCCTTGCACTTAAAAAAATAATGCAAATCTATGCAAATATGAGGATGGCCATAACTTTTTCATTTGAAATGATATTTACTTCAATTTTTTTACATGGTTAAACCTTAATATGAATTTTCACATATATTACGGGGATTTTGATATGTCATTTTATTCAAAAGTTATGGTCCTTGAACTTCGTGTGTTCATTGCTTTGTTAGTCGGTCAACTTTTAGTTTGTCTGTGGTTTTCTGGGAAAAATATTAAAATGATATAAATGAAACTTAATACAAATGTATTTAAGCAACAAAATTTGAAGCTGAGTTTATTTTGAAGTTCATTCAGTTTGTCTTTACAGGGTTATGGAACAGATAAGCGTTGGCACCCGCTTGTGCTCTGGTTTAATTACTTTCAAACAGATGCTTTACTTGCAACATATGTTTATTTGCTGTTTTATACTTTTTCTTGACATTGTCTACAATAAAATTTTCATCATAAATACATTTACTCTTTTTTTCTCCCATTTCAAAATCTGTTAACAATTTCAGGTGATTGCCATTATAGATTGTAAAACTATACAACCATTCTTGATTATCTACATGAATTGTTTGCGAGGTTCCAATATTTAATTAATTTTAAACTTATTTTTGTATACATTTATATAAATATATTTATATATAATGTTTTCAGAAGATCAAGATTTCTTGACACTGTTCAACTTATACCTTTACTAAATTATACTTCAAATTTGGAAATTGGGTTTGAAATATTTACATAAAACATGCAAAATGCCAGCTACCACCAGATAAGATTTCAGCATCTGGGAACATAAAAAATAACTCGCAAACAAACACCCAAATACAGTAGAATCTCTCTAGACCGAACAGAAAATAAACATTATTTTCGAGGATTCAAAACAGGTGGCTGCTTGATGCAGGCTGACAGCGATACGGAAACTTCTGCCGGAGCTTTTTGTATAGTTGGTCAGCATACAGCAGTCTTTAATGCCCAGTCATAATGTTTATATTCGTCCGGTTTAGAGAGGTTCTACTGAATAACACACGTTTTCTTTCCAAAAACACAGATCCCTTCAGTACTATCAGTACTTTGATTTTTACAGAGGCGTAGAAAGGCGTATTTATGGAGGAAAGGGTTAACTGACACTTGGCCGATCACCTATAGTCTGTAGCTCTCATCATGTCGAGCGTTTAGCAAGTGAGCTATTTCATGCATACATACTTTCATGTGTATCGGTATATCGCGACCAGAGATCAAACCCGCGACCTCCCGTTCCAGATGCGGACGCTCTACCTACTGAGTCAACCAGACCAATGCTATATGAGTTGAAGGTAACTTTCGCAACAATTCGCAAGAGAAGACATTTTGTTGCGACAAGTGAAAATGACTGTAACAATAATTGAAGATAATTTTTCTAGGAGTTTCTCGTAACAAAATAGATTAGCCCCTTCCCTGTTCTATGTTTATACCAAATGTCATTGCTTACTGAATATTCATGGATGAAATATAGAAAGTGGAACCTTGTAGCCATTTTAGAAAGTAAAGAAGCACAGCTTTCAAATTCCACTAGCAAACAGAACATGCCCTGATCAGACGGCTTCTATAGAAGCCATCTGATCTGGGTCTACTCTGTTTGCAAATGCGTGAAAACACGTTTTTATGTTGGAAAGGGTCAACTGTAATATCAGCTGCAGATAACTTTCGCGACAGAGAATTATTTAGTCAAAAGAGAAAATAACTTTCTCGGCAAGAGAAAATATAACTGCAACAAGAGGAGATTCAAGATAATTATATCCATACAGAAAATGACCTACCCTTGGTCCGCTTCTCCTTCTGTCTCGGGATTTCAAACATCGGAACAAATCCATGCATCGACTGGAAAATGTATCATACCACAAAACCATACAACTGTATGTAGTAAGTGGTATAGCAACAATTATATAAATATGAATTAATAACATAAGTGCCAGTAACTGACATTCCTAACGCCCTATTTTCCCGGGGATCAAAATTCTGTCAAGCATTTTTCATGTATGAAAAGTCAGTTAAGTCCACTTTACATTGTGAAGGATTTCAGATACCGAAAAAAAATGAATGTAAGAGAAACACAATGCGATTTAGAGTTTTTATAATAATTGTGTTTCCGGTTACAATTATTAATGAATTATCAGCTACTCCAAAATGCTCATGTAGCACTTTCCTTCATAAATATTCATGTAAGAAATAATGTCACAATGACTATTAATTAGATGAAATTTTAAAATGGCATATGAGCAAAACTGTTGATGAAGATCTATATTAACACATGAGCAAACAGAACAGACTCTGATCAAACGGCTCCTATAGGAACCGTCTGATCTGAGTCTACTCTGTTTGCAAAGGCGTGAAAAGGCACATCTTTGAGGTAAAGGGATAAGATGAAGCCCCTTTAAACCACGAATAAACTGAGCTATAATATACCGTGGATTGGTAAACTTTGAATGAATACACAAGTAGGTGTTCCTAAAGATCACTTTTGTGTGCAGGAAATTACACCCTCAAAACTCGGAAATAAAAATATGTGTCGAATTCATTTCAGGGGATCAAATCAGTTCATTTTAAGATAGCGAGGCGAATTTCATTCATTTGTCTGAATTATGCAAAATTGCAATTCTCAAGACGTAACATCTTGGGCTATCCAATCCCATGACACGATAAACAGCTACGGGTTTCGTTAGTCCTGCATTAAGCAACCAGATGTTTTATGGCTCATGCTTGTCTTCTGTGTGTTGTCCTTTAAAACAGGATTTTCTGTAGTTTAAATATGCGTTTGAATATTCATTATGATTGACCCAATTTTAAGAAACTCTCAAATGTCGATACCTACTGAATAATGATGGACAGAATAGTTATAATCAAATATGGAAAATGGAACAATGTAGCCATTTTAGAAACTAAAGAAACAGGTCTATCAAATTGCATTAGCAAACAGTGCAGGCCCTGATCAGACGGCTCCTATAGGAGCCGTCTGATCTTGGTCTACTCTGTTTGCAAATGCGTGAAAACACGTTTATATGAGGGAGAGGGTTAAACTGCTAGCAGAGTGTCAAACAGTATAGACCCTGATGAGGCATTGAATTACTTGTCACCTCATTTGGATTCAAGCTGTTTGCAAAGGTTCTCACGAGTTCAGCTCATAAATTGTTTTTACGACACCTTTGCACTTATTGTGACCTTCTTGGCAACATATAAAATGACTGTATAAAGATCACTTAAAAGAAGACAAATTCTGGATCGTTTAATAAATGTGATAGCCTAAGGCAGGACAAAAGCTCCAAATTTGTTCTACAGTAAGCAGCCATCTGCTTTTAATCCTTTCCTTCATATACATGTAAACGCATTTTCACGCGTTTGCAAACAGAGTAGACTCAGATCAGACGGCTCCTATAGGAGCCGTCTGATCAGGGTCTGCTCTGTATGCTAATGGAATTTGATATATACGATCCTTAAAAAAAAGACTGATTCTGGGTTGTTTAACACCTTTTTACAAATTTGCAAACAATGTAGATCCAGATCAGATAGCTCCTATAGGAGCCATCTGATCATCAGGGTCTGCTCTATTTGCAAATGGAATGTTATAAATCTGTTTCTTTAGTTTCTAAAACGGCTACAATGTTCCACCTTCCTGATTTCATTATAACTATTTTGTCCATGAATATTCAGTAAGTATTGAAAATTTGAATAACAATAGAACAGGGAAAGGGTTAACAAATGTGGTAGCTAAATGCAGGACACAAACTCTGAATTTGTTCTGCATTAAGCAGTCATCTGCCCTATTTATTGATTACCCTTTCCCTGATGAATATTCAAGTAGGAAATAATGACGTCATGAATATTAATAAGATTATGTTTTATAATGGCATATGGACACAGGACATTTCGGCTCAGACAGAAGCTGTAGAATCAGATCTATATTACACCATACGCAAACAGAGCAGACTCCGATCAGATGGCTCCTGTAGGAGCCGTCTGAGGTTGGTCTACTCTGTTTGCAGATGCGTCAAAATGCGCTTAGATAAGGGAAAGGGTTAAGTGGTCATTTTAGAGAGGGTTTCGCTGTTCTCTATTTGTTATTTACAGTTTTGTCTACTCCACCCGGAAGAAATTTCGACAAGACCTTGTGGTAACATTAGTGAATTGCCTATAAACGTTCCTAACAATATGTTTGTGTTTAGGATACATGCTCTGTTAATTATATTGGAAAATGTATAAAAACGGTCGTGAATTACATGTATACAATCCAATTAAAAGTCTCTTAACCCTTTCCTCCATAGGCTATTTTTAGATCCAACCTCTTTGAATAAATCTAACTTTAGAACTTTGTAGTTTGAAACCATTGTGATAAATAGAGCATTTGCTCCAATAGGAGCAAATGCTCTATTTATCACAATGGGTTCAGGAAGTGACTGTTACAGAGGCGCAGAAAGGCTTATTTATGGAGTAAAGGGTTAACTTTTTACTTTTGAAACAGTTGCAAGCAAATCAGATCCTGATCAGACATCTCATGTAGGACAGTCTGATCTGTTTGCTTGTGGAATGATATAGATCAGGTTGCTAAGTTTCGGTCATAGCTTAACACCCATGTGTGCACATGTATACCGTTATTAAAAATAAGCTTATACATATTCATGACGTCAAAATTTCTTACATTAATATTCATGGAGTATCACCAATTTGACTGTTGTTAATCCAGAGCTATAAACAATGTAATTGTAATATTGTAATAACGTAACCCCCCTCCCCGGGACACTTAACCTTTTCCCTTATATAAACGCATGTTCACGCATTTGCAAACAGAGTAGACCCAGATAGGGTCTGCTCCATTTGCTTATGATTTAGATCTGATTCCACATTTTTTGTTAAAGCAAAAACTACCACTGAGAAGTGTACATTATAAAAAATCAGCTAATCAATATTCATGATGTCATTATTTCTTACATGAATATTGAACAGGGAAATGGTTATGTTAAATTGCCTGTGTTGCCGTGCACTGTCGTGTGTCATTGGCGCCCGGGCATTGAGCGGGGCGCCTATATGGACTTAGATTTTTCAGCTAATGGGAGGAGCAGTTATTTCTGTAACGTTGAAGAAATGAAAGTTACTTGTTTGGGCAATTTAAATTGTATGTACTGGTCAATTAAGAGTGTGAATAGCATATCAGAAGTAATGGAATAAAAATAAGCATGTGTTTGTTATTATTGCATTAAAAGAAATGAATACATTATTGACATTAAAAAGCTTGATCCTTTCGAATTTCCGGTGCATTATGCTTGCCTAAAGGTCTATGAAAGTATTACACTATTTACAGTAAATGCAGAATCCAGTGTATAGTTTTTGGTTTAATGCGGATTGATCGCAAGTTTAGATACAACGTATATTTGCTTTTGTAAAGTTTGGCCCAATTAAGAGTAAACATCCTATACATTACGGCGTGTAAATGAATGTTTTAGTTGATTATCGACTTGAAGCCAGTCACTAGGTCAGAAAGACTGAGTCTATTCCACCGTAATACGCGACGCTAAGGAGTATGCACATACTGATCACGTTTGCATGAAAATCAAACGTACATCAAGAAAGTTTCTGCCCAGTATTTACAGAATGCCTATTTTTTTAAAAAAATTTTTTAAAGAAACCCAGCCTTATGTTAGGACTTTCTTTTAGTTTTAAAGTATTGATTAATTAAATTTAAGTATGTTGTTTAATAAAAATGCAAAACAAATGGAGCACACTGGAACCATAATTGGTGATATCTTAATGTCGTTGAATTAGAATTCGACCTTGCTTAGTGTCACGTGTGGCGTTTTAAAACATTTTGTTTTTCACAGCTATACTCTGGATTCGTTGTAAATAGGTGTGTAATATTAAGCTTAATATATGACGAGAGTTTACAATGGAAAAGGATACAGTTATTATCTAAGATTTAAAAATGACTGATCCGTCAATAATCAATTAAAATAATATTTAAAAAAAAATACATGCTTATTATCTATCAAAATTACTATTTCGGTCTTTGATTCATTTCTTAAATTCAATGTATTGAAAAGCCTTTGACAAATTTATTATTTAGTTGTTTTAAGTATAATTATTTCATTGTTTGATATGGTGTCTTTTTATTATATAACTGTAGTAATTTCAATAGCAATATGCTGAACTAAACCTTTGAATGATTGCATGATTATATTAAGATAATGCTAATCAATGTATATTTTCATGTAACAATCTTTCATTTGTCTTCATTTATGTTTACACTGTTTCAATAGCAGATACGTATCTTTATTGAAAGAGTTAGTGCAGCACATAAGTATCATGGTCACTCATATTCTAAGCATTGTTGTTTCTCAATAGATTTAAATAAAACCAGTATGGTTGTCCTTTTTAATGGCACCCTTTGATGTTTACGTCAATGCTTTACTTGCTTTCAAATGCCCTGCCTGACCTCTATTCTATTCTACATACAGTAAAACCTATCTATAACGGCCACTAAAATTGTGTTAATTAGTTGATATTTAGGACAGGTGGGTGCTTGGAGCAAGGTAAAGTAAAACAGAACGCTCCTATAGGAGCGTTCTGTTTTACTTTCACCTTGCTTTAAGCACCCACCTGCCTTTAACACAAAATACTTGATGTAATTTAGTGGCCGTTATAGAGAGGTTTTACTGTACATGTACATGTAACTATCGGACTGTATTCCCAGGTACCACTGAACCTTTACAAGAAAACTTTCGAAGGGTCTTACACTTTCGGAATATATTTGTGTTGATGGAAAATGTTCTCCAACAGAGGTCCAGAAAAGATGCGTAAATTGAAATAACTTCTTTATTTCTCCACTAAACCCTATATTGTGACCACTCTTTTGAATCGTCTCGAAGACATAGGGCTTGGGGAGAAAGGATGATTTTAATATTTGAGTACGCGCCTTTATCTGTTGCTCCTTAACAATCCATGTTTCGAAAGCAGCTTTCTTCCACTTCTGTTTAAAACATGATAATAGTGTCAAACAGTTTGGATCTAGGGACGTGCATATTGATGAGGAAATCAACAACAGACTTTCAAAGGTCAGTGCTACTTTTGGAAGACTCCGCTCAAATATCTGGGAGCGTAGAGGAATCAAGACGCGGCACCAAAATTAAAGTCTATGTTACAGCTGTTGTTACAACACTCCTGTATGCATGTGATACATGGACTGTCTACTCACGGCATGCCAAGAAGCTCAACCACTTTCACATGACGTGCCTGAGGAAGCTCCATCGCATAAGATGGCAGGACAAAGTACCAGACACAGAAGTACAGTGAAACCCCGCTAATGCGACCACTTAACAAACAGCCACTGATGTCGTCTAAAGCAGGTGGTTGCTTAATGCAGGACGACAGTTATGCAGAAAGCTCCTATAGGAGCTTTCTGCATAACTTTCGTCCTGCATTAAGCTACCACCTGCCTCAGCCACCCAGAATTGTGCCCCTTTTTGGTGGTCGCATTAGCGGGGTTTTACTGTACTCACAAGGGCTAACCTCCCTTCAGTACACACCATGCTTCAACGCTCCCAAGCTCATCTTCGTCGCATGCCAGACTCTCGCATACCCAAGCAACTGTTCTACGGAGAACTGTCACAAGGGAAGAGACGAGTTGTAGGACCAAAGAAACGCTTCAAAGACAATCTCAAGAGCTCCTTGAAGCTTCTCGACATCCCCACAGACACTTGGGAGAATCTGGCAGAAAACAGGTCGTCCTGGAGGAGCAAAATTACTGCTGGAGCAAAGGCAGCCGAGAAAGTCCGTGTTGAAGAATCCCAGAGGAAACGCGCCATCCGTAAACTGAGGATCGAGAGCGCCCCTTCTGTGATCCACCTGTTGCAGAGCGTTTTACGCACGCATTGGACTAACGAGCCACATGAGGACACATCGCACCTTGCCATCATAACAGTTACGGTCATCTTCGCCTAGCGATGGACGAACATCATCATCACTCTTATTGCATATATGAAGAAACATTGAAGCAAATATTAAATTTCATTGGCGCGGGGCATTAAGCCCGCCCCCGTCTGTATGGAACTCTTTCAGTGAAATTTCACTGGTAGGAGGGCTGATTTATCAAGACTTGTGAGAATATGGTGAACTTGTAATTTGTGGTTTATGAGTGTAAAAACAGTATGTTTTGAATAATACAATTCTATATAGTTAGAAACAGGTCGACATATTTGTTTCCACTGTGTAATTGTTTGTATTTATATACTATGATCGGGGCTAATACAAAATGTAATACCGCAACGGAAAGATCATCAACGATAACCGCCGAGGAAATGTCTAAGATGTTGCAAAACTGGATATGACTAAAACACGACAGGAGGATTTTTTAGCGAAAGGGGGCGAAAGGAGGCGAAAAGAGGATTAAGCATTAATATAGTTGGCATTAATATACTAATATAAGCCTGGATATATGAACACATCATTAATATATTGATGGCATTTACAGGGAAAACGGATTACTTGCTCCTTTCGCCACAGTAAACCTGGCGAAAGGAACTCTTAAGTATTTGTAATTGAATGTAGAACTGCGGGTTATTAATAATATGTAATGGTTAGTGTTTTAATTAATATATACACATATTTTATGCTAGAGCATGATTTAAGACCAAGGCATAACATTTTACTTCATAGATACACCTTTGCAAACAGGGTAAACCTAGAGTAGACTCAAAATAGATGACTCCTGCTGAATCTGCTCTGTTTACTTATGAACTACAATAGATCTGCTACAAAACTTTCTGCCATGGTGAAAACATCCATTGTTCAACTTTCATTATGAAAATGCCACTAATTAATCGTCATAATGTCACTTACATGAAAATTCACTTTTACTGTACGTCAGTCAATTTGGATCTTGATGAGATGGCCAGTAACTCTAGGTTCAAAGTGTCAAGGCTACAGTTACATATGATACTCTTTGGCATTTCATTTAGACATACAGTTGAACTTTGATATCTCGAATCGGATACTATACAGTACAGAGTTGTTATGAAATGAATACTATCATGTCTAAAAACCTACAGGAGTTTTCAGCATTACTTTAGACCTGCACTTAGCTGTGAACTTAAGAAATTGTTCAGATTGGATATCTGTGTGCTTATGCCATTATAAAAAGTGGGCTAATAAATATTCATGATGTCATTATTTCTTACATGAATATTTAACCTGAAAGGGGATAAGGGGTCCAGTGTGAGACTGAAAGGGTTATTGTATAACTAGGGCAAACCCGACTGAAATGGCTGCCGTTTCAACGGCCTTTGTGATGAAACTGAAGAATTTTGTTGTGTTACTAAGGCCATATGAGTAGATCTAAGACATTTAGACATTTTGTTGACATTACTTCAATATTATTTAAAATAGGTTTGATTATTATTCAGTAATACGCGCCCTTTGATGCTTTGCATCAACGATTTTCTTGTAAATACAATGGAAGACAAGTAACTGTTACTTAACCCTTTCCCTGTTCTGTAGTTAAGCCAAATTTCAATACCTACTGAATATTCATTAGCAAAAAAGTTATAATGAAATATGAAAGGTGGAACATTGTAGACATTTTAGAAAGCAAAGAAACATATCTATCAAATTCCAATAGCAAACAGAGCAGACCCTGATCAGACGGCTCCTCTAGGAGCCGTCTGATCTGGGTCTACTCTGTTTGCAAATGCGTGAAAACACGTTTATATGATGAAAAAAGAAATGTACAAGGCCATAGTAGTTTCAATCATTTAGAAATAGGAAGGGAGTTAACCTTTGCATTATTGGCAAGAATTGGAGACGAGGTTATCGGTCGTTTATCGATTATTCCGAGCTCGAACGACTATGCTAATAAACATAGAAGCTTAACCGAGTTAACCCTTTACCGGATAGGGACGCCTTTCGACGGATTTCCAAACAAAGTAAAACAGACCAGGGGTTGTGTCTGTTTGTTGATACCGTAAAACTCCTCTAAACCAGATTCTAGTAGAGAAGAATTTAGAAACTTTCAGACAGGTGGTTGCTTAATGCAGGGTGAAAGTCATGCAGAAAGCTCATAGAGGAGCTTTCTGTGTGACTTTCATCCTGCATTAAGCTGCCACCTGTCTCTAAGACCGATATTGATACTAGATTTAACGTCCGGTTTAGAGAGGTTTTTACTGTATTCGTATGTTACAGAGTCTCTGCTGTTCGCTGATGACAATACATTGCCTTATTTTCTATTTGTTTTACGCATGGATTAACCCTTTCAGTGAGGGACACGAGTCACTAATGACCTTTGCAAATTGTATAGACCCAGACGAGAGGCTGACGGAAGAACCCTCTTATTAGGGTCTGCAGTGTTGTTCAAGTTACACTCTTTTCTAAAAATATATCCCTGTATATTCATGGTAAGCTTGGCCTTCTCTAATTTTTGGAATAGACCATTTGACAATTCAGCATTAAAAGGGTAAAATTAAGTCATATTCATAATACTTTTGTAGGTGAATTCATGCAAGAATATTCTTGTAAAAGTAAATGGTTTAACGCTCTTGAGCGCATTTTAGAATGTCCTCAAAGCATTTAGAAACAAGCCATTTATTAGAAGGACTTCCTGGGCCTATGCTTATAAAGCTTTTTAGTTGTGTCTGAATTTGTTCTCAAGCTTTTGATTGCAATCAAAAACTTGAGAACGAACCCAGACTCAACCACAAAGTTTTATAAGCATGGAACCAGTACTCCAGAGCAAGGTTTGATAAAACTGGACAATGCTGAACAGGAGAATTCGAAGATGATCTTTTGACTTAAACTATGCACAGTTTACCATCATTTTAATAGCATGCAATGCGTAATACTAATTGGTACGTGTGATAGGTTGTATGGCACACAGAGTGAAAAAACCCCAAAACAACCAAGACAACTATAGAACAATAATGACTAACCCCTCTTAACACTTTCCTCCATAAATACGCCTTTCTACGCCTCTATATCACTTTTTGAAACCATTGTGATAAATAGAGCATTTGCTCCATAGGACATGCAGTCGATATGCGCTCCAGCAATGTAGTTGAGACACTGTGCCAGCCGTGCTATGGCATGCGATCCAGCAATGTAGTTGAGACACTGTGTCAGTCGGTGCCAGTTTAACCCTTTGGTTAGTTTTTGAAAAGAAATTGAAAAAAAAACAACATCTCCACTATGAAACATTAGATAAACGATCATTTTTGCGGATAAAATTTATTTTGCAGCGAACTTATTAACAACAAACGGACACAATATAAACTCCTACTTCGTAATTAAAAATAAAAACTGCTCACTTTTGGATCTGTTGTCTTTTTAACTACTTTCGATTTGATCAAGGTTTTAGAAATTTCCTTTCAGATGCCAAACAGCTTTGATCCTTGTGATACGCCGAGTCACACATCTGCAAACAGAGTAGACCCAGATCAAACGGCTCCTAGAGGAGCCGTCTGATCAGGGTCTGCTCTGTTTGCTAATGGAATTTGAAATATCTGTTTCTATACTTTCTAAAATGGCTATATACAATGTTCCACCTCCCAAAATTCTTTATAACTAATTTGTCCATGAATACTCAGTAGGTAATGAAATTTGTAATAAGCATAGAACATGGAAAGGGTTAAAGAGCGGGACAATATTGCTGGAACCCTTTTGACCGAGTGTCAAACAGCTCGGATTCTGATGAGATGCCGAGTTACTCGCCGTCTGATCTGGATTCAAACTGTTTGCAGATGTCAATTTGGGTCGCGGTTAGTGGGAGGAGGTTTAGAATTGTATGAAATTTCAACGCTGACTCAATCACTCAACATACCTTTGAAGATTGCTTCAAGTGCAAACAACAACAACAGCAACAATAATAACACCAACAAACAACAACAACAATCATACCGGATATTAATTTTAACGATATGTTCACCATTGTCATCTCCATAAATACGCGTTTCAACGCCTTTGCAAACAGAGTAGACCCAGATCAGACGGCTCCAATAGGAGCCGTCTGATGTGGGTCTGCTCTGTTTGCTTATAAAATAACATAGACATATTTCTACAGTTTCTACAATGGCAAAATATTCCTATGTTCATATACCTTTATAGTTATCTAATTAATATTCATGATGTCCTTATATCTTATATGAATATTCATGCAGTAAAGAATTAATCCTTACGTCGCTACAAAACAATTCGACCCGAGGAAGCATGAACAAAAGACGCACAGCAATTCACCTAGGAACCTGCCAAAAAACATTGCCGTCTTACAGCGGTTGAACGTGGATTTTTCTCAACGACTGGTAAAACTGAACTACATATTACAGAAAAGTTACTCCGCTGTGAAAATAGTCCCCTCAGATTTGGATCTGGTACTATTTGGACTGCTTCCGAGATTCGATTAAGCTTTTGAGAAACTATTGACAGAGTGTTAAACAACATGGACCCTGATGAGACGCCAAGTTACTCGGATCCAAGTTGTTTGCAAATACAAGTCTGATCTTAAATTTATTTGCCGCCAAAAGATTTAAAATATAACTACATTTTTTCATTTGCAACTGAGTATGTGTAATAACAGAAACATAAGCAGACAAACCATTAGACAATAAGAGTCACTGAACTTTGAGCATTTTACATATGTCTGCTGTACATAAACTTTGAACATTTTACATATGTCTGCTGTACATAAACATGTATTTATATAAGGTAATAGAAACATAAGCAGATAAACCATTAGACAACAAGAGTCACTGAACTTTGAACACTTTACATATGCCTGCTATATTTATATAAGCTTGTTATTAACCCCTACCATGTTAATAACTAACCCATTACCCCATAGGCAATTTTAGATACAACCTCTTTGAATAAATCTACCGAAAAGGAGCATTAACTAGAGAAAGATAATTTTTTTAGAATTTTGCAGTTTGAAAACATTGTGATAAATAGAGCATTTGCTCCTATGGAGCAAATGCTCTATTAATCACAATGGTTTCACAAAGTGACTTTTACAATGTCGTCAAAAGTAGTCAATATGAGGGAATGGGTAAAACACGACCTTACTCGCGTTAGCGAACAGCTTCGATCCTGATGAGACGCCGAGAAACTCGATGTCTCATCAGGATCCAATCTGTTTGTTACCTGGAGAGTAGTTTCTAAATTGTCTGAAAGAAGTAAGTAAAACCGGCAATGGATCAGAGTTAGAGTACAAGTTTCTTATCAAGCACGATAACGGCTAGCCCATTCCCTCATAAGCTAGTTTTAGACCAAACCTCTTTGAATAAAATTACCGAAAAGGAGCAGTAACTACAGAAAAGTTGTGTGGCTTTAGAAACCATTGTGATAAATAGAGCATTTGCTCCTAAAGGTTTTATTAGCAAAATTTCGTAGAATATAACTAGACGCCATGGCATTTCAGATAATATAAGAATTACTATGCTAGTAGTTTGGAAGTTCAGCTGTATTTTGGTGAGTTAGAAAAGTTGTTAAATGCGAGCCTTGGCGAGCATTTAACTACTTTTCTGACGAGCCAAAATACAGCTGAACTTCCAAACTACTAGCATAGTAATTCTTTTATTATGCAACTCCAAGAAAAAAAGGAGAAAATGAAGAAAAAGAAAGATTGCTAAAGCGGGTTCATCCCCTGAATGAAAATACATGTAAGTACGTATTACGTGACGTCATGTTGGCATGCAGTGACGTCATCGACTTTTGAAACATAAACAAACTTGATTTAATCCTTTTATATGGACAAATAGTTGAGGCAAAGGTGAGCAAATGCGTTAATTTGATGTTTATGTTTAATAATGCCCTTTTCGTCCTTCTGTTTTCCTCCTATTGGCTGAACAAAACTTGCATTCCAGTGGGGTCAGTACACATGCACTATACCTCACAAAATACAGCGTCGACGTGGAAAATATTATGCTAGTAGGAAGTGACTGTATTTCGGGACGTTGCATGATAAAAAGGTTAATGAGCCCAAAAGAGACGCATTTTAATGCCTTTGAAAACAGAGTACAGTTTAAACTGTCTTAAGTGACCATCAAAAAGATGTCTAAATATGAGCAGGTGGTAGCTTAATGAAGATCAAAGGTAATGCAGAAAACTCCTATAGGAAGCTTTCTGTATCACTTTTGCCATGCATATAATTAAGCAACCACCTGCTTTTTAAGACTACTATGTTCAATAAATGAATGTCCGCTTAACCCATTACCTCATAGGCTATTTTTAGATACAACCTCTTTGAATAAATCTACCGAAAAGGAGCATTAACTAGAGAAAAGGAAAATTTTAGAATTTTGTAGTTTGAAACCATTGTGATAAATAGAGCAAATGCTCTATTTATCGCAATGGTTTCACAAAGTGACTTTTACAGAGTCGTCAAAAGTCGTCAATATCAGGTAATGGGTTAAGACAGCTTGTACTGTGGACACATATCAGACGGCTCCTGTAAGGTCTGCCCGGCTTGCATATAAGTCAAAATGAGTCTCTGTAAGGTCAAAGGTTTTGCTACTTACTCCATAGATTCGCATTTTGACCCTTTTTTTCGGGGCTGTCTGATCAAGGTTTGATCTGTTCGTTTATGAAATACAATGTACATGTAATACACATCTGATTCTACAGTTAATGCATTGTCCAAGCATTCCTATTTGTCACTGTCATTATAAAAGTTTAGCTTTTGAATATTCATGAAGTAATTATTTCTCACATTAATATTTATGGCGTTAAGGGTTAAAAAGTCTGTAAAGATAATTTCTTATGTTCTCCACCTGCCCCTATGTTGTTACTACCCATTACAGTAAAACCTCTCTATAACAGCCACTAAATTGCATCAAATATTTTGTGTTAAAGGCTGATGACTGCTTAAAGCAAGGTGAAAGTAACACAGAACGCTCCTTGCTTTAATCGGCCACCTGCCCTAAATACCAAATAATCAATACAATTTAGTGGCTGTTATAGAGAGGCTTTACTGTAGTATCATCTCTGTAAGACGATTCAAATGAGTAGTCCTACTATAGGGTTAACTTTTGCAGTTAAAATTTTCTCCTTATCCAGAACATAGGTCTACACATTTTGAAAGGCATCGAACTCATTGGAGATGTAGACTACCCATAGAAAACACTCCTGTCATCTTTCTTTTTCTTCCTGTCTTAAAATACAGACTATGCCACTTCTATAAAAACAATAGACAGTTCCAGCTATCAATGATGGAAGATTCGACTTAAGGTTTCAGGAGATACATGGCTAAGCACTGTTCCAGCACAGCGTTTTGTCTGCTGTGTTTTGTAGCCCACGGATCAATACATGAATTGAATTACTTCAGCTTTGCTATCGACGCTCTGCTACAGTTCGTTCTTATCCAGCCTAAATGGAATAGGAATTTTCGGGGGAAAACAGTCTTAGGTCATTTTATGGAATACTTACATGGCCATTAAAACGGTGAGTTGAAAAATAAGTATTTGTAGACTTTTGTTTTCGTTTAATTGTATATGTGCGCCAATTTTTGAAATTTGCTTCAGATAAAGAAGGGTATATTCTAGATGATGTGTACCGTTATTTCAGTGTGATGTGTCTTCATAGAGAATAATTTTCTTTTATTTTATTCATGTTGTATGATAAATAAACATGTTGTTTGTGGACAACGTAGACTTCCACCAATTCTTATTCTGCTGTGAAATAATAATGTTTGCTCAAATTTGAACCTGGTGCAATTTTTTGATTTCCTCCGATTCGAAGAGGAAATTTTGACGAACTATTGACCGAGTGTCAAACAGATATGATTCTTATGAGACGCCGAGTTACTCGGCATCTCATCTGGATCCAAGCTGTTTGCAAATGAGAGCCTGATCACGATTAAACCATTTGCTCCCAGTGGATTCTTCCATGTTTACACATTGGATTAGTCCATTTTTTTTTTATCTAAGTGGTGCCTGGTCAAAATTTTCAATTTCGTTGTGTTTTATATTGAAGTTCCTATCAGCAAACAGTGTAGACACTGATCAGACGCAGCTATGCGGCGTCTGATCAGTGTCTACACTGTTTGCCTACGTCCCATATATGGGATCGTGGGAGCAAATAGGTTAACTGGACACCGGTTACCCTTTCCCTGTTCTATGTCTATATCAAATTTCAATACCTACTAAATATTTACGGACAAAATAGTTAAAATAAAATATGTAAGGTGGGACATTGTAACCATTTGAGAAACAAAAGAAACAGGATCTATCAAATTCCATAAGCAAACAGAACAGACCCTGATCAGACGGCTCCTATAGGAACCGTCTGATCTGGGTCTACTCTTGTTTGCAAATGAATGAAAACGCGCTAGTATGAAGGAAAGAGTTAACTGGATAACGGGTGCGATATATTTCATGTCAACGACCTCCCTGGTGCTCATGGCATGCATTAGAAATCCTGGTTATAATACTAAACCCTTTTGGCAAAATTTCTAAAACGATTATGCCAGTAGTCTCGCTAAACATTTGTACTACCATGTATTACCATCTGCGAATGTTGTCATCGTCTTCGTCCTGTTCGTCATTGCTGAACATTTCTTCCCTTTTCTCCCATTTCATTTTATACATATAAACACGATCGCATCATCAAACAATATACTGTAGATTCTGACGAGACGCCGAGTTACTCGATGTCTTATCTGGATCCAAACTGTTTGCGAATGTGAGAACAGATTCGCCTCTGGTAGTCAATGACATAACATTTATTACAGAAAAACCTCTCTATAACGACCACTAAATTACACTAAGTATTTTGTGTTAAGGCAGGTGGCTGCTTAAAGCAAGGTGAAAGTAAAACAGAACGCTCCTATAGGAGCGTTCTGTTTTACTTTCACCTTGCTTTAAGCTGCCACCTGCTCTAAATACCAACTAATTAACACAATTTAGTGGTCGTTATAGAGAGGTTTTACTGTATATGCAACACGAAATCGGGGGGGGGGGGTCACTGCAGATAAGATACAGGGAGTCTGAGCTTGAGTCTAACTTCACTCTAAAGGATCTGGCGCCGAGGTTATAGAACTTTGTGCTTGAGTCTGAGATCATTCTCAAGCATCTGACTAGTCATATTCTTGAGAATGATCTCAGACTCAGACTCGGGAGTTTTATAACCTTGGACCCAGATTGGTCCGAATTTGAGAAATGTACCCAGATACAAGAAAATATGTTTTATTACTTTGCACCTCACTATAGGCAGAACACAGCAAATTATAAATTATTTGAGTTTTAGCCTGACTTTATTCTCAAGTATCTGACCAATATGATGCTTAAGAATGAACCCAATTGACGTTTTATAATCTCAGAGCCTTGATTTATATTGTATGACACCCTGGCAATGTTTTAACGTTTACTCAATGAATATGCATGTAACACATTCCCTCATAGTGACGCATTTTGGCGCCTCTATAAAAGTCACCTTTTCGAAAACATTGTGATAAATAGAGCATTTGCTCCATCTGAAATTCTCCTTTTCTATAGTTAATGCTCCTTTTCGGTAGATTAATTCAAAGAGGTTGGGTCTAAAATAGTCTAGGAGGGAATGAGTTAAGAAATAATGACATCATTAACAGTAATTAGATTAACTGTTATAAAAGCAAATGGACACAGGATGTTTTGACCAAGGTAGAAACTGTAGAATTTTACCATAAGCAAACAGAGCAGCAGACCCTGATCAGACGGCTCCTACAGGAGCCGTCTGATCTGGGTCTTCTCTGTTTGCAAAGGCGTAGAAATGCGTATTTATGGGGTAAAGGGTTAATTCTATTTTCGTGAATCTTTATAATGCTTAGAGAAGACTATGATTGCTAAATGTCTAATCTACTACAAATTTGACTTACTTTTGATTCGTTCAAACCTTTGAGAAACTACTGACCGAGTGTCAAACAGCTTGGATCCTGATCAGACACCGAGTTACTTGGGGGTCTCATTTAGATCTAAGCTGTTTGCTAAAATGCCAGTCAGATTATGCTTGCCCGTTCGGAGGATCAATACAGCAATAAGAAAATATCTACTTTTTAAACAATTCTCTCCTCATGCTATGAGCATTCATCAAGTGCTCATCTTTTTTCATCTGTCAACTTTTCTTCACCGTAAGGGAATCTGTGGTAATCTTTGCAAACAGTTTGGATCCAGATCAAACGCCGAGTTGCTCGGCGTCTGATCAGGATCCACACTGTTTGTCACCCTGATTATGTTACTGCAAAGAAATTGAAGGAACTCCATGAAATAGACAATAATCGTAGCAAATGTAATTTATTGGGCGGCCAAAGGATTAAAGCTCTGTAAGGGAATGTTCTGCAATGAAATCTGATCTTGGAAAAACAAAATTATCAATCAGCGTTAAAAACAGATTACCCTCGGCAGGCACCGAGTGGCTGGTTAATCATGATTAGGCCAGAGGAACGAAAACTACCTCCAGTAGTTGAAGAGTTTTAATTGATTGAGAACCAGTCTGATGACAGTCCGTATTTGATTCTAGGACGAAAGAAGACGCTACGAAACAGCTGAACAAAATTCTTGATTTTTTTTTTTTACAAAAACATTGATTGAAAATATAAACAAAGCATTTTTATGTTTGCAATAAGGGTGTTATCGTTAAATTTATATCAGAGATTAAAGTTCTTTAAGCTACCACCAAAAGCAATTCTTGGTAATTAGAGGCAGGTGGTACATTTATGCAGGACAAAAGTGATGCAGAAAGTTCCCGCTATAGCAGCTTTCTGTATTACTTCGCCCCGCATTCACATTCTATCTCATTTTGACATATTGGCAAACAGAGTAGACCCAGATCAGGCAGTTCCTGTAGGAGCCGCCTGATAGTGTCTGCTTTGTTTGCTTATGGAATTTCATAGATATGACTCTACGGTTTCTGAAAAGGTAAAAAGTCACGTGTTCATATATACTACAGTAAAACCCTGCTAATGCGACCACCTAAAAGAGGTTTAATTTTAGGTGCTAGATGCAGGTGGTAGCTTAATGCAGGACAAAAGTAATGCAGAAAGCTCCTCTAGGAGCTTTCTGCATTACCATTGTCCTGCATTAAGCTACCACCTGCTTGTAAAGACATCCATGTTTATTCATTAAGTGGTCGCATTAGAGAGGTTCTACTGTATTATAAAAATCAGCTCATAATAATCACAACACCATCATTTCTTACATGTACATGAATAATAATGAACTAAATGGTTAACCAACCACATGCTTACAACCCATTTCCTTTATACACCCTTTCAAACATTTCCAAACAGAGTAGACCAAGATTAGACGACTGCTGTAGGAGTAGTCTGATCAGGATCTGCTCTGTTTGCTTATGGAATTATAATAGATATGACTCTACAGTGTCTACTAATACATGCACCAAGCAATCATATGTTATTATAAAAATTCAAATAAATATTCACGCCGTCATTTTTTCTTATTTTTATTCACTCAGTTGTCACATTTGAGATGTCTTACTGTATATATATATGTATATAAATCTGTATTCATTTATCATTTAACCCGTTCCTTCATATAAATGTTTTTTTTCGCGCATTTGCAAACAGAGTATACCCAGATCAGACGGCTCCTATAGGAGCCGTCTGATCAGGGTCTGCTCTATTTGCTTATGAAATACCTGATTCTACAGTATCCAACAATACAAAAAAACTATATACAGTAGAACCCCTATAATGCGACCACTTAATAAACAAGAGCATGTTGTATTGCTATGCAAGACATGAGTCCCCCACCGGACTGAAAAAAACCTCCACTCTCCCCACCCACCCACCCATGGTGTGGTTGACCATGGTATATACATGACCACCTGAATGGTATTAGTACCTACTTTCATACATTGAATCAGTAAATAAAAAGTTATTGTCCCGACAAGAAAATATGAAAAAGGGGAATAACTCCAAAATATTAATGCTAGAGTTATGGCCCTTGTGCATGACACTACTCCTCACCATGCTTCTTCAATGTGTGAAGTTATAATGAATTTGGCCTAACTTTGTAGGAGATATGGCCCGGACACAAAGCGTGACAGACGGAAAGACAAGAAAATATGAAAAAGGGGAATAACTCCAAAATTATAGATGCTAGAGTTATGGCCCTTGTGCATGACACTACCCCTCATCACGATTGTTCCATATGTGAAGTTTCAAATCAATTGAACCAGTAGATAAAGAGTTATTGTCCGGACAAAAAATATGTAAAAGGGGAATAACTCCAAAAATATTGATGCTAGAGTTATGGCCCTTGTGCATGACACTAGCCCTCATTATGCTTCTTCAATGTGTGAAGTTATAATGAATTTGGCATAACTTTGTAGGAGATATGGCCCGGACAAGAAGCGTGACAGACGGACGGACAGACGGATGTTCTAACGGATTGAGTGTATGTGGCTATTCTTTTGTTCAAAATAGCCACACAAACTGAAAATAAGCCACATAAAACCGATGAGAACAAAATATCTTTTGTTCTCGTGTAATTATCTAGTCACATAAACAGGATTTGTTAGCACGGACGGAATCGAGCAAACCTCTAGTCCGGTAACCGGTGGGGAGCTAATAAACATGGGTGACTTTATAAGCAGGTAGTCGCTTAATGCAGGACAAAGGGAATGCAGAAAGCTCCTCTAGGAGCTTTCTGTATTACTTTTATCCTGCATTAAGCTACCATCTGCATCTAGCAACTAGAATTATACCTCTGAAATGGTCATTGGTAACTAATGAGTTGAATATTGTAATATATGAAATGGCCATTGGTAAATAATGGGTAGAATATTGTAACATTTGAAATGGTCATTGGTAAATAATGGGTAGAATATTGTAACATTTGAAATGGTCATTGGTAACAAATGAGTAGAATATTGTAACATTTGAAATGGTCATTGGTAATTAATGAATAGAATATTGTAACATTAAAATGGTCATTGGTAACTAATGAGTAGAATATTGTAATATTTGAAATGGCCATTGGTAACTAATGAGTAGAATATTGTAACATTTGAAATGGTCATTGGTAACTAATGGGTAGAATATTGTAACATTTGAAATGGTCATTGGTAACTAGTGGGTAGAATATTGTAACATTTGAAATGGTCATTGGTAACTAATGAGTAGAATTTCGTAACAAATACTCTTTCATAAATACGTCTTACACGGAATGATATGAGACCATATAACACTAATGGGCAATAAATAATAATGAAAACAAAATCAATGCTTCTCCAGAATATCTCCTTACACCAGAGCTACAGATAAACGTGCGTACCTAAATACTGAAATACAGAGCTACAGATAAACGTGCGTACCTAAATACTAAAATACAGAGCTACAGATAAACGTGCGTACCTAAATACTAAGATAAACATGCGTACCTAAATACTAAAATCGTCATTTCTCCACCAAGCCCTATACTGTGACCTCGAAGAGACGATTCTAAAGAGTGGTCACAGTATAGGGTTTGGTGGAGAAATAAAGGAGCTACTCTTGAAAATGCTTAAATTTACGCATCTTATCTGGAGCTCTGTAACCCCTTACTTCATAGATGCGAATTTTGATGCCTTTGAAAGCAGAGCAGAGCCATATCAGGCGGTCCCTGTAGGGGCTCTCATCAGGATATGTTCTGTTTGCTTATGCAATGATATAGATCCTACACCATAGTTTCTACCATAGCCAACATGTCAATTATGAATTTTTTTTCTCATTAATAATCGTGATTTCTACGCCTTTTCAAATAGAGATGTTCATCTCATTAATAATCGTGATTTCTACGCCTTTTCAAACAGAGAAGATCCAGATCAGACAGCTCCAGTAGTCAGGGTCTGCATGGTTTGCTAATGACATAATATAGATCTAATATTACACTTTATGCCTTCGTTAGATATTCCCGTGTTCATATCTTATTATAAAGATACAGCTAATTACTATGCATAGTGTCATTACTTCTAACATGAATAGTAATGCAGTAAATGATTAAACGGTGAGAATGTGAGATAGTTTCTAGTATAAATGTATAATAAACTCAGTCATGGTGATCACCATATTATAAGATATGTAACTCATGCCAGAGAGATCTTCAGTCAAACCTCTCTATAACGGCCACTTAATTGTGTTAGTTAGTTGGTATTTAGGACAGGTGATTGCTTTAAGTAGTCATCTGCCTTTAACACAAAATACTTTATGTAATTTAGTGGCCGTTATAGAGAGGTTTTACTGTACTACAAATGCCTATCGGTGCATAGATTTATTCAGAGACATATATGTATGTATATATGTCTCCGATTATTCAGACATTTACCAATAACACGTACAAAATTCCTCATCTCGGAAAATTTCTTCTCTACATTACACTTATCCCAATAAGAGTTAAAACTGAAGAGTATTCTCCAACATATTTACAGTAAAACCTCTCTATAACGGTCACTAAAATACATAAAGTAGTTTGTGTTAGTAGTCTGTTTTACTTTCACTTTGCTTTAAGCTGCCACCTGCCCTAAATACCAACTAATTAACACAATTTAGTGGCCGTTATAGAGAGGTTTTACTGTACATGGTTCGTAGCTGCTACAAGAAAGCGGCGGAATGAGCAAGCATATTTGGGGGGGGGGGAGAATAGTCTAAAGGGTGAGAATATGAGAAAGCTTTTGGTACGAATTTATTACAAGCTCAATGGTGGTTTAGATCATATTCTAATATATTTAACTCATACGAGAGAGATTTACTACGAGTGTCTATCGGTGCATAGATTTATGCAGACATTTACCAATAACGCGTAAAAAGCCCTCATCTCAGAAAATTGCTTCTCTACATTAACTGCACGCCGGCGCTCTCCTTGAAGCCTTAATTGATATATATTGATGCACTACAAGGCATTGTTTTCATGTACAACCGAAGAGGGAAAAAACCTTTATTGTTTTCGTCTTAAAGATTCCTAAATTTTAGACAGCCCACTTGCATCCTATGGAATAAGGTACATTGCAACTAAGCTGTATGATTCTTAAATCAAACAGCATGGACCCAGATGAGATGCCGAGTAATTCGGGATCCAAGCAATTTGACCCTCTGTCAATAGTTCTCAAAAACTTGAAATATAGTAAACCCTTCTAAACCGGAAGTTCCATTTAATATAATTATTGCTCTTGGAGAGAGGTGTCAGCTTAATGCAGGGCGAAAGTCATGCAGAAAGCTCCTCTGGGAGCTTTCTGCATGACTTTTACCTTGTATTAAGCAGTCACCTGCCTAAAAGTATTTAAATTCTTCTCTACTATAATTCCGGTTTAGAAGGGTTTTACTGTAGTCAAAATTGTAACAGATACGAATCTGTGCAGACAGTATGTTTTCAAAGTGGGACAAGGGTAAAAACTGAAGAGTTCTCTGAAACATGTTTACTTGCTTCTCAGCTACTACCAGAATTTTCAAAGCCGGTGGACCGACCAAATATGCCTAAGAAAATGTCTAATATCTAATAATCAGAGAAGGGTTCCAGGTCGACTTTATTACAAATTCAGCTATGATTTCCATTATTTAACTTATACGCGAGATATCTACTAAGAATGTCTATCGGTGCATAGATCTATGCAGACATTTACCAATAACACGTAAACATCCCTCATCTCAGAATATTGCTTCTCTACACTAAATGCACACCGGCGCTCGCCTTGAAGCTTTAATTGATATACATGTATATTGATGCAGTTCAAGACATTATTTTCATGTACAACCAGTGAAGGAATACTCTACTATTGCTTGCTTGCTAAATTAGAGTAAAACCCCTATAAACGGGACGTTCAATTTAGTATAAATATCGGTCTTAGTAACAGGCGACATCTTAATGCAGTGTGACAGTCATCCGTCAAGCTCCTCTTGGAGATTTCTGTACGACTTTTACCCTGCATTAAGCAGTCACCTGTCTAAATGTACTCTAAATATCTACTAGAATTCCAGTCAAGTGGGTTTTAATGTATCTGTATCGGGTTTGCGTCGCTTTAACAGTATTTCAGCGACGTCCACCTAAATATAGATGAAGGAATACCCCAGAGTTAATGTGTTCGTCCTGCTTCGGGTGTTTTTTTCTAAAACGGACAGGCCACTTGCATCATATGATATATGGTACAGTTCAGCTAGTCTAATATCATTTCTAAATATGATACATGATTTATTTCTTAACCGGCTATTCAAGCCCTGACTAACTTTTGTAAACTGCTTTGATCCATGCAGTAATTTGGCATCTCATCAGGACCCAAACTGTTTGACTTTCGGTCAAATAATTGCGCCAGGTCTAAATTTGAGCACACCTTTCTTAAACAGCGTGACAAGGGCTAAAACTAAACAGTACACTCCCCATCTATTAACCCATTCCCGCATATTGACGCCTTTTGACGCCTCTGTAAAAGTCACTTTTTGAAACCATTGTGATAAATAGAGCATTTACTCCATAGCAAATACTCTATTTATCACAATGGTTTCAAAATTATACAGTTCCAAAATTTTTATTTTCTCTAGTAAATGCTCCTTTTTGGTAGATGTATTCAAAGAGGTTGGATCTAAAAATAGTCTATGAGGGAAAGGGTTGACAGAATTTTCAAAGTTGGTAGACCGGTCAAATATGTTTGAGAAATATCTCTAAAGGCTAATAATCTGTGAAAGATTCTAGTACAATTAATGGCAAAGCCAGCCATGGTTTCCACCATATTCTAAGGTATCTAACTCAAACCAGAGAGGTCTACTACGAATGACTATCCTGTCGGTGCATACAATTATGCAGACTATGACCAATAACACGTTAAGAGCCCTCTTCTAGGAAAATTGCTTCTCTACATTAACTGCACGCCGGCGCTCGCCCTGAAGCCTTAATTGATATATATTGATGCAATGCAAGACTTATTGTTTTCATGTACAATCAGAGAGGAAAGCCGCCCGCTCTTATTGTGTTCGTCTTGCTTCATGTTTTCCAAAATTTAGACACAGCACTTGCATCATATACAATATGGTACGTTGCAACTGAATTCAACTACATCTATAAATGTTACACATAATTATAGCTCATGCAGGAGCTGGCCATTTCACATGTCGTTTTGATATTTGTACAGTAGAACCTGTCTTAAGCGACACTGACTTAGTTGAACGCAGACATCTTAAGAAGCAGGTTGTTGCTTAATATAGGGCAAATTACTTTTGACCTGCATTAAGCTACCACATGCCCTACAAGACCCATAATTAGACCTATTTGGATGGTTGCTGCATCTGTTGAAAGCATTCGTACACAAACGACTATTGGTAATGTTTAACATACCTGCGCTTAGTGTCCATAAAAGGGGTCACATGCAAGGAGTGTAGAAGAATGGTAAAAAAAAGTACCTAGTTATAGTCTACTTTCAGTCCGAATGACCGCTCAGCCGACTGTACAATGGTCTGCATTGTTTACTTTTCGTACACAAATGACAATTGTTAATGTTTAACATAACTGCGCTTAGTGTCCATAAAAGTGGTCACATGCAAAAGTGTAGACGAATGGTCTGCACTGTTACAAATTATTTTTCATATGCTACATCGGTAAATTATTTATTGTAGAATCATCCCTCAAAAATTAACATGGCTAGGGCGCGCTCGGCAAGATGATAGTTATCCATTTACTTCTTTTTACGTCTTTGCAAACAGAGGAGATCCAGATCAGATGGCTCCTATTGGAGCCGTCTGATCAGGGTTTGCCCTGTTTGATTATAATATAATATTGATATAATTCTACAGGGTCTGCAATGACCAAGAATTCCGGTGTTCATGTGCTATTAACCGATTACCTCATAGGCTATTTTAGACACAGCCTCTTTGAGCAAATCTACCGAAAAGGAGCATTTACTAGAGAAAAAGAAATGTTTAAGAATTGTGTGGTTTTGAAATCATTGTGATAAATAGAGCATTTGCTCCTATGGAGCAAATGCTCTATTTATCACAATGGTTTCGTAAAGTGACTTTAACAGAGGCGTCAAAAGGCGTCAATATGAGGGAATGGATTAATCAAAACAAATGATCTAATTAACATTCACGATGTCATTATTTCTTACATGACTATTCATGGAGTAAAGGGTTAATAGACGAAATGTATCATTTTTAATACGAGGAACTAATCTGTTTTACCCATTAATAGCACAGTGACCACGGAATGATACTTATGTAAACAGTGTTGTGATTATGTTCTCTAATAAAGTCACAATTTGTTTACACAGGTCATATCGACAAAATGATTTCTGCAGAAACACATCTCAGAATAAATAATAGACTAGCTCATTATACATACATGGACGAGTTCACTACGACAGTAAGGTTAAATAAACCCTTTATTCATATAAAACATAATGACGTAAGAAAATTGATTTGCTGGGGTTTTAAGATAATGACGTATGAACACGGGAACTTTTACCGTGGCAGAAATTGTAGAATCATATCTTAACTCTTTCGGCGCCAATGTCGCCTGTTGGCACCATTAAAAACAGTGCAGTCCAAGGTCAGATGAGCCTTTTAAAGGCGGCATCTGACCCGGGACTTCACTGTTTTCTGTATTATTTTAGCCCAAGCATACAGGTTTTTTAAAAACAAATGTTTTACTAAGATACCTTTATTATTTAGTTTAGAATTATATTTAATATGAAATTATTATTGCAGACGACAATTTTAAATTTGGCGCCAAATGAGTTAGGCAAACAGAACAGACCTGATCAGAAGGATCATACAGGGGTGGTCTGATCTGGGTGTACTCAGTTTGAAAATGCGCCAAAAGGAGTTTTTATGAGATAGAGGCTTGAAAAAAAATTAACATTTGAAATTCTGATCCTGACATATTTTTCTTCGTCCGACTTCATAAAAATGGTTTACTTTTGAAGGCGTACAAAATGTTGGGAAATGTACAAAGAAAATAAAACAGTATCATGCACTGTCTAATTGAAGGCACATGTAAGATATCAACTACTATACACATATAAGGGTAATCATGCTTCTGCTGGTGGTGTAACCACATATCTAGCGTTCTAAACTTTAAATAGAGTAGAATCCCTCTAAACTGGCGTTCGATTTAGTATAAATATCGCTCTTTGAGACAGATGACAGCTTAATGCAGGGTGAAAGTCATGCAGAAAGCTCCTCTAGGAGCTTTCAGCACGATTTTCATCCTGCTTAAGCAATCACCTGCCTAAACATATCTAAACTCTTCTTTACTAGAATTCCAGATTAGAGGGGAATTACTGTATTGTGCGTTGAGAGATACATGTATATCTGTATATCATTGTTACGTTGAGCCTAAAATTCGAAATAGTTCGAAATAGGTAAACTATTAGCTTATTATTTGACAGCACACCTGTACAGTGTCTTTGATGCATTTTCCCTTGCTTCCTTGCTTGGCAGTGCATTTTCATCTTCAGATATAATTTTTAAATCAGACATTTAGATAAAAAGGTGTATTAAGAAAATCTAAAACACCGTTTTTGATATTTCTCCGCCAAAAACTATCTTGCTGCTATTCATTAGGATCGCGTCGAACAGGTGCTTCTAATCAGTAGCAGCAGCAGCAAAACATGTTTTGGGTGAGAAGTAACAGATTTTGAAATTCATGTATCATTATGCATCTTATCTTCAACGCTGACAATATTGTTTTTTAGCACATACTCTGCCTTGTTGGAGGCCGTAAATCGCAAAAATTGCACTAGTGCATTTTTATGCAAATTAGCAAATCGTTAGCCAATCGTAGCGCTCAGTTAAGCGTTAGCCAATCGTAGCGCTCCAAGTGCACCGTCCGTTGTATTGCTACGCTGTTAGTAAGCAATGGCTGAAACAGCCATTAGCTATAGATTGTTTCATTTCTATGGCATTTTAAGGCTTATATGATAAAAAGAATCTTACATTCGTGTTCATTACAAAATGTTTTCATGAAACTCGTTCAGTATAATGAATATGACACTCGCTAAAGCTCTTGTCATATTATTATAGTAAACTCGTTTCATAAAAACAATTTGTAATGAACACTCGTGTAAGATCCTCTATGTATTGTGCGACACTAACAATGCACTGCTCTTATACAGTTGCACATCCAATGAGCTTACTTCACAAGTTGGTATGCACATATATACCTTCTTAACATTTTTCTGTTAGATCTATTATACTATTAACATTAAATCACCATTTTCCTGTTAGATCTATTAAACTAATAACATTAAATCAATTTCCTTGCTTAGCTACTACTATTATCTCGCATATTAAAGCATAATAGTTATTATGTATTCCATAAACGTCCCTTTCAACATTTACATCTCCCTTTTTTATCTTATATATGTTGTAATATTTGACAACATATAAAATTCCATTATAAACTTTATTTCTGTTAATTCTCAAGTCACAGCATACAAATGTATACATCGTTATGACAAAGCTTATTCTCTTTTTGCCATTCTTTCCTCTCTTGTCCAAATGCGATTTGCGGAAATTTACTTTACATTTTGACTTGGGTGAAGGTTGGACAAACGTGAGCTTGGGTACCCACACGCCTGGCTTAAGCCCCCATTTGTCCTTTTTTGGCTACTTACTGTTCTAAGGCGGTACTCCTGCTTTCATCCCATGATCTACTTTGTCTTTATATGGTAAATACGTTGTCTTCTTGTGCGTTTCGTCACGTTTTGTCTTGCAATTGTGTTGTTTCATGTTTGATGATGTTTTGGTGCCGTATCCTTTTATTTGTGGCGCTGCTTGTAGGGCCGTGTTTCTTCTTTTACACCAGACATTGTATACCTGTATATATCTTCTTTCCATGTGTTTGTCGTTGATTTCTATTGTACGACTCGTGACTATTGGCCTTATTCTAGCTGTGCTACTTCTGTGCTCCACTTTGTTACCGTACAGTGCATTTTAATTCTCTTGTAATCTTATTTGGCCCAATTCAATCGCTTTGCTGCTGCAATATTTCAAGACTACATACATTGAAATCCTTTGTATGCTAACACTTACTGATTAAGCATTTACTCCATAAATACGCCACTCTACGCCTTTGCAAACAGAATAGACCCATATCAGACGGCTCCTATAGGAGCCGTCTGATCAGGGTCTGCTCTGTTTGCTTATGGAATAATATAGGTATGATTCTACAGTTTATACAATGGCCAAATATTCTTGTGTCAATGTGACATTAGAAAATAAATACATGTAATCTAATTAATAGTCATAATGTCATTATTTCTTACATGAATATTCATGGAGTAAAGGGTTAAGCACGGAAGTACTAAAGGTAGTTGCTAATATATGGCACAAGTAATGCAGAAATCTGTTTTTTGAGCTTCCTTTATTGTTGACCTGCACTTAACTACTGCATGTCTTAACCCATTCCCTCATATTGACGACTTTTGACGACTATGTAGAAGTCACTTTGTGAAACCATTGTGATAAATAGAGCATTTGCTCCTATAGGAGCAAATGCTCTATTTATCACAATGGTTTCAAACTACAAAATTCTAAAATTTCCCTTTTCTCTAGTTAATGCTCCTTTTCGGTAGATTTATTCAAAGAGGTTGTATCTAAAAATAGCCTATGAGGTGATGGGTAAAATTTCCTCAACCCTTCTCCAGCTATTCGCGACCTGACTGGCATTTGCAAACAGCTCGATCTCTAATAAGATGCCGAGTAACTCGGCGTCTCATCAAATCTAAGATGTTTGTCACTCGGTCAGTAGTTTCCGAAATGCGCGAACAAACTGGAAGTCAGTTAACCTTTCCCTGATAAATATTCATGTAGGAAATAATGACGTCATGAATATTAGTAAGATTATTGCATATGAACACATGACATTTTGGCTCAGGCAGACGCTGTAGAATCATATCTTTATTACACCATAAGCAAACAGAGCAGACCCTGATCAGACGGCTCCTATAGGAGCCGTCTGATCTGGGTCTACTCTGTTTGCAGATGAGTCAAAATGCGTTTACATAAGGGAAAGGGTTAAAAGGTAACTGTCTGACACTCGTTAAATATTTTTTCGAAATCTTGATAAAATTTAAAGTAGTCAAAAATAGAGCAGACATTATTTTGTTCACAGGTAATGTAGTGACTGTATGGTCTAACTGTACAATAATACCACATCCTTTTTCTTTTCACTGTTTGAACCCATTCCCTCATAGGCTATGTTTAGATCCAACCTCTTTGAATAAATCTACCGAAAAGGAGCATTAACTAGAGGAAAGGATTTTTTTTTAGAATTGTGTAGTTCTGAAAACCATTGTGATAAATAGAGCATTTGCACCTTAGGAGCAAATGCTCTATTTATTACAATGGTTTCAAAAAGTGACCTTCACAGAGGCGTAGAAAGGCGTATATATGGAGGAAAGGGTTAAGGTCAGTTTCTATTATTTCAGTTATGTCCAAAATTCAATATTGTATTGTTTGACTAACCTTATAAGATTTAACATTCAGCAGAAAATTTAATTAACTATTTTAATTCGCTATATAGCGAATTGGCCAATAGTTTGGAGCCAGTTAACCCTTTCCTCCATAAATACGCCTTTCTACGCCTCTGTAAAAGTCACCTGTTGAAACCATTGTGATAAATAGAGCATTTGCTCCTATCTATAGGAGCAAATGCTCTATTTTTCACAATGTTTTCAAATTATAAAAAATTAAAAATTCTCTTTTCCCTACTTAATGCTCCTTTTCGGTAGATTTATTCAAAGAGGATGGATCTAAAAATAGCCTATGAGGGAAGGGGTTAAGACACCGAGTAATTCGGCGTCTCATCAGCATCCATGCAGGATGACACTTAGTCAATAGCTTTTCAAAAGCTTTACCAGATCGGAAGTAGTCAAAACTGCAACATATCCAAATGTGTGACACAGTAGAACCCCTCTAAACTGGATTTTTTAATTAAAGTTCAATTGAAGTCTTTTAGACAGGTAGCTGCTTAACCCTTCTCTTGCTGAATTTTAATATACATTTCTCCTTCTTTACCCATGCCCTGTTGTATAATTACATATATCTTCACTGTGTACACGTATTTCGCTGTGCAATCACTGCTGTGAAGTGCACTGATTGCACAATCAACTTGTAAATAGTGCAGACACTGATGAGACAGCTCCTGAAGGAGCTGTCTCATCTGGGTCTTCACTATCTACAGGTAGGTATATTGACGTGAATAGCAAGCGAATGGTTAATACAGGTGAACGTCCTGCAGGAAGCTCCTCTAGGAGCTATTTTCATGACTTTCAACCTGCATTAAGCTGCCACCTGTGTGAAAGACTGGTTTTGATTCTAATTTTAACATCCAGTTTAGAGAGTTTTACAGTTCAGTAGAACCCCCTCTAATGCGACCACTTAAAAATAAACATAGCTGTCTTTATAAGCAGGTGGTTTCTTATCGCATGGCAAAAGAAATACAGAAAGCTCCTCTGAGAGCTTTCTGCATAACATTTGTCCTGCATTAAGCTACCACCTACATCTAGCACCCAGAATTATACCTCTTTTAGGTGGTCGCATTAGCGAGGTTTTACTGTATTTTTTCACAACGGACTTCGAAATAAGATACAGACGTAGGTTCTGTACTATTCTGTACTAAATGAAACCATAGATAAGATTCTGAAGATGGGAAGCCATGGTTTGTGTTTTGTTCCAACCTCTGAGGTTTGATTAAATTCTGGCCCATGTACTGTCAGTAAATACTGACATTTTATCAGAAGATAGTGTGCAGATTTCTTGTAGAATCGGTAAACAAATAAAATCCACAGAGCTAATCAAAATAAGTGCTTGTTAGAACCACGTTTCTCAATATTTTCTGCGTTTTCACAGTATTTTCTACATCGTTTTTCTTGTAGTAAACTCGGATGAATACATGCAATATTCAAGTTAATTCTCAAGTTTTGATTAAAGATGTTGGCATTTTGGTCAGAAGTTTGGCGTCGGGTGAAAAAATAAACATGCATGCAATTGAGCAACCAACAAAGAAAACAAGAAAAAGAGACTGGTTACCACGTATTCTTAAACAACTCTCCCGAGTTGCTGATTGGAGAAAGCACCAAACTTTCAAAGATATACGAAACGTTTATTAGAATTTAGCCGCCAATGCCTCAGACCTTTCTTTAAACCTGTTAATGGGAATTTTTCGCCAACGTTCAAACGCGAGTCTTAGAGTCTCACGATTATTTTAACAAATGATTATGCCAAACAGAATTCACAGAATCATGGTTTGATATTAATTAACCAAACGTTTATCCTATGAAGAAGGGATTTACTTAACCATGACAGAAATTATATGCTCTATGTGACTTCATTTATTTATTCCCTGTTAACTCTTTCGGCGCCAATATCGCCTGTTGGCACCATTGAAAACAGTGCAGTCCCAGGTCAGATGCCGCCTTTTCAAGGCCTTTTCAAGGCGGCATCTGACCTGGGACTGCACTGTTTTCTGTATTATTTCAGCCCAGGCATACAGGTTTTTTTTAAAAACAAATGTTTTACTAATATACCTTTATCATTTAGTTTAGAATTATATTTAATAAGAAATATTATTGCAGACGACACTTTTAAATTTGGCGCCAAAAGAGTTAAGCAAACAGCAACCCGGATCAGACAGTTCCTATAGGAGCTGTCTGATCTGTATCTACTCTGATTTCTCGAGAAAACCATTAAAGCTCAGGTATTCGGGATATTTATATTGACATTACGTGTTAATGCTTTGAATACTGAATGTTCAAACTGGAAAATGCGGTAAAACCTCTCCTAAACCGGAATTCTAGTTGAGAAAAAATTAGATACTTTCAGGCAGGTGGCTGCTTAATGCAGGGTGAAAGTCATGCAGGAGACTTTCACTCTGCAATCAGCTGGCACCTGCCTCCAAGACCGATATTTATACAAACTTGAACGCCCGGTTTGGAGGGTTTACTGTACACCATCCTTGTTTTAACCCATTCCCACATAGGCTATTTTTAGATCCAAACTCTTTGAATGAATATACCAAAAAGGAGCATTAACTAGAGGAAAGGATTTGTTTTAGAATTTTGTAGTTCTGAAACCATTGTGATAAATAGAGCATTTGCTCCTTAGGAGCAAATGCTCTATTTATCTCAATGGTTTCAAAACAGTGAATTTTACAGAGGCGTAGAAAGGTGCATTTATGGAGGAAAGAGCTGGTTCCATTCAGTATGAATGGGTATGGGTTACGAGCTGAAATTGAATGACACACAGTTCAGACGTTGATCAGATGGCTCCTTTGTGAACACTTTGATCAGGGTCTTTATTGTTTGTGAATGCCAGTATACTCTGTTGTTTTCCGCATTCAAAGTTTTAACTCTTAACCTGATAGGTACGCCTTATCAACGCCTTTGTAAACAGATCAGACCCAGATCAGTCTACTGATGTAGGAACCGTCTGATCTAGGCCTGTCTCCTTTGTTATGAAACAATTTAGATATAAGTCTTGTAGTTTCTGCCTTGGTAAAAGAGTCACTTGTTCATAATGTAATATCAAATGTCTGCTTTGTGGCTTACATTTCCACCATTTCATCAGTGTGTCACGCTGTGCCATACATCCCAGTTTTGGGTAACGGTCTCAAAACAATTACGAAATTAAATACGGGTAAATCCAGGCCTGAACGAATTGCTATAAAAGCCATAGACTTTGTTCACAATTATCGATTGATAACCTCTAAATTGCCGAGGGCAATTACATACATTCGGCAGAAATTTATTCTTTGCCCTTTTTAAGCATTCGGCATCGTTTTATACGATTCTATTTCCGTTATGTTAATTTAGCGTGATGGACGCCGTAGCGAAATCATCATGACGCGAATTAATCCAAAATCACATTTACGCGAAATAATCATGACGCGAATATAACCTGTTTTACAGTAATTAACAATCATTAAGTCATCATTTCTTACATAAATATTCATTTCTACTGTGATCAAAATATCCGTGTCCATGAGCAATTATAAAAAATCAATCTAATTAATATTCCTGATGTCACTATTTCTTACTTGCATATTCATGGAATGAGGGTTAAAGAACGATGATAATGACGTCATTAACCTTTTCGCCGCCGAATAAACAACGTCTGCTGAGATTGTCGTCTTTTTCGGGTTTCAAACAGAACAGAACAGAACAATATTTTATTCAGACTTGTACATAATACATCGTCTTTATATAACTATATATACAACTATCATAAATGTTCACGTGATGTTTGGTAAATACTATATTTCTTTTCGATTAAATACATATAGTTTGACAAGTGTTATGAGTTACTGGAATCTTAAATACTTCTTATATATATATATCATATTTTGCAACTAACGGAGAGTAATCACACATAGTATGTTCTCCACTTATAGAATCTTCTTCTGATGTTACACTTTTGAGTCCAATATTCATAAATCAACGTCCAAAAACACAATTCTTTTATCGGAGCGACAAAAACACGACAAACAACGCCATTATCACGTGACCAACTAAATTGGACTATTCTTCAATTGCTAGTCCAAAAAACCTTTACCAGAGTGTCAAACAGCTTGGATCCTGATCAGACGCCCAGTTACCCTGCGTCACATCTGGGTCTAAAGAGTTTGCATATGTGTAATCACTTATTTGTATAATAAATCATAGCGGTGAAAGTGTCAACCATTTACTACTTAACCCTTTCCCTGTTCTAAGTTTAGTCCAAATTTCAATACCTACTGAATATTCATTAACAAAATAGTTATAAAAAAATATGGAACTTGGAACATTGTAGACATTTGAGAAAGCAAAGAAACAGATCTATCAAAAATTCTATTAGCAAACAGAGCAGACCCTTATCAGACGGCTCCTCTAGGAGCCGTCTGATCTGGGTCTATTCTGTTTGCATATGCGTGAAAATACGTTTGTATGAGGGAAAGGGTTATAAAGGCTATTTTTAGACCCAACCTCTTTGAATAAATCTACCGAAAAGGAGCATTAACAAAAGAAAAGGAAACCCATTACCTCATAGGCACCCAACCTCTTTGAAAAAATCTACCGAAAAGGAGCATTAACAAAAGAAAAGGAAACTTTTTTAGAATTTTGTAGTTTGAAATCATTGTGATAAATAGAGCATTTGCTCCTGGAGGAGCAAATGCTCTATTTATCACAATGGTTTCACAATAGTCGTCAATATGGGGGAATGGGATAACTACACCTTTCTACGCCTTTACAAACAGAGTTGACGCAGATCAGAGTGCTCCAATAGGAGCCGTTTGTTCAGGACCTGTTCTGTTTGCTTAACCCTTTCCTCCTTAAATACGCCTTTCTACGCCTCTGAAAAAGTCTCTTTTTGAAACCACTTTGGTTTCAGAACTACAAAAATCTAATATGTTCCATTTCTCTAGTTAATGCTCCTTTTCGGTAGATTTATTCAAAGAGGTTGAATCTAAATGTAGCCTATGAGGGAATGGGTTATGGAACGATATAAATATTAGTCTACAGTTTCTGCCATTGCCAAACAATCCTGTGTTGATATAGAATAATAAAAATCAGCTATTCAATATTCATTATGTCTTAATCTTAAACATTACTCCATAAATACGCCTTTCTACGCCTTTGCAAACAGAGTAGACCCTGAACAGACGGCTCCTGTAGGAGCTGTCTTATCAGGATATGCTCTATTTGCGTATGGTATGATATGCATGTAGATATGATTGTCTGCCATGGCTAACACTTCTTGTGTTCATGTGTCGATATAAAAAATAAACTAATCAATATTCATGATGACATTATTTCTTACATGAATATTCATGGAGTTAAGGGTTAATTAAATAGATATTTATGGAGTAAATGGTAATATATTCATGTAGTTCGAATGTATGAATAGAAGTGTAACAAATGCGCCGTAAGCGGTATATATATAACACGTGTCGATGTTTTAACTCCATGGTAATAGCCCGCAACGATTAACCCCTGACTTAAAGCCAATAAATTAGTGGTTTGTTTTGGAAAGCTCTGACGTCACAGATCACGTGTTCGTCTATAGAAATCTAAGACGGATATAACCACAAATAGTCCAAAAATAGAACGACCTGTCTGCTTTCATTCTGATGAAAATGCAGAAAATCGTGTTAACATATCCTGAAAAATAGCGGCGATGCTATTCCAAGTACGGCTCTCTTAGACTGATGGTTTACTTCGCGGCGCGCCAATTACATTACAATTTGATATATTCTTCCGCAATTAGATGTATGTTCCACAATGATATCAAATCACGGTTTTAGATACAACCTCTTTGAATAAATCTACCGAAAATATAAGTTTTGCTGGGTGGTTCCTTCTCAAATTTAACCTAAATGTTTATCTGGACATGCTACAGTAGTATGTCCAGTCCCGGTACGTATATCCAAGGTTAAGGTCGCACAATTGGACTTAGACTTTGCGTTTAGCATTTGAGTTAAGCAAATATGTTAACCTCAATTTATGTTGCAAAAGTCCACATATCTACGTAACCTTTTGAGGTAAAGCTTTTAAACTTGGAACACTTGTTCACCATCACACGCTTCACCTGTAGGCAAGAGTACATAGCTCTGTCAAGCATTTTGACAGAACTATGACCCTTTTTAACTTAGAATTGTTGGTGAAGTGTTTTGTTAAAGTCCACTTATTTACAAAACCCTTTGAGATTAAGCTTGAAACTTGGAACACTTGTTCGTCGTCACAAGCGTCACCTGTAGACAAGAGTACATAACTCTGTCAAGCATTTTGACAGAATTATAACCCTTTTAACTTAGATTGTTTGGTTATAATTTTTGATAAAGTCCACTTATTTACATAACCCTTTGAGATAAATCTTTCAAACTTGGAACACCTGTTCACAATCGCAAGCTTCACCTGTAGGCAAGAGTAAATAACTCTGTCAAGCATTTTGATTGAATCATGGTCCTTTACTTTAGAAATTTTGGTTAAGGTTTTTGTTTAAGTCCGCTTATTTACATAACCCTTTGGGATAAAGGTTTGAAACTTGGAATACTTACGAGTCTATCATCACACGCTTTATCTGTTTGAAAAAAAAACCAAGACGTATTATGGAATGGCGTTGCCTGTCCATCTGTCTGTCTGTAATATCTATAACTCAAATTCTGCTCGGTGAATCCTTTTCAAATTACACCTTAATGCTTATCTGGACATGCTACAGTAGCAAGGGCATGTCCCGGTATGTATATCCAAGATCAAGGTCGCACAATTGGACCTAGTATTTGCGTTTAGCATTTGCGTTTAGCAAACATGTTACGCCCAGTTTAGGTTGAACAAGGCATCGACGGGCGTATATTGTGCCCATTGGTTCTCTTGTTGGTATTGGTAGACATCAAAGAGTCAGATCTATTATAGTTTCATAAGCAAACAGAGCAGATCCTAATCAGACGGCTCCTATAGGAGCCGTCTGATATGGGTCTTCTCTGTTTGCAAATGCGTGAAAAGGCGTGTGTATGAGGGGAAAGAGTTAAGCATGCCATGGTTCTTTAGTGCATTATCAATATCATTATTTCAGTTATTAATTTATCGTCAACAATGTTAACTCTATAATATTTTGATACATGTTTGTATGATTATGAACCATTTCATATCTAGATCAAGATCAGACAACTCTTGTAAGAAGTCTGATCAGGATTTACTCTGTTTGCTATTGGAAAAAGTAGAACGTGGCTTAAAGAGGAAGTCCCTACAATGAACGCATATTTTCAATAATATTATAAAGCTTAATATTTGTTAGGTTTAATCATTATTATGAAGATTGTCAATTTGAACGTATATCGAAAATGCCCCTGTGATACAAAATAAACCGTTTTCATCGACATTTATAATTTTTGTTCTACAACAAAATATTATCGACCTTGGTCGAACAGTTAAGGAAACTAAAACGCGAGCCGAATAAATACTAATACATTGCCGAATAACATATCAAACATATGAAAGCTGTGTCTTCTTCGGTGTTTATTCGATTGGCTTTCTTGCGATATAAATGTACTTCTTTTCAGCATATAAACCAATGAGTTTGGTATAGTGTAGGCACTTTTGAAACGTGTCGAATGTATGGACTTCCCCTTTAAGCGGCCATCAGAAAGATATCTAGTTATGCGTCTGTAAGGCAGGTAATAGCTTAATCAGGTCAAATGAAATGCAGAAAGCTCCTAAAGGAGCTTTTTTCCCATTACTTTTACCACGCATTAAGTAACCATCTGTTTTGAAGACTCCTATGTTGAAAAAAATAAATGACTGCGTAGGACACGTTCTACTCTAGTCAAAATGACAGTGGATCAAACTTTAACCCATTACCTCATAGGCTATGTTTAGATCCAACACCTTTGAATAAGTCTACCGAAAAGGAGCATTAACTAGAGAAAAGGAAAAATTTAGAATTTTGTAGTTTGAAACCATTCTGATAAATAGAGCATTTGCTCCTATAGGAGCAAGTGCTCTATTTATCACAATGGTTTCAAGAGGTGATTTTTACGGAGGCGTAGAAAGGCGTATCTATGGAGGAAAGGGTTAAGGAAACATTAGTGGGGTAAAAAGTAAAAGACCCAGTGAAAGGACGATGCGTTTGGATTGCTGTACACATATATATCTAGGCTTAACTACTTAGGCCTTTACTAGATGAATATTCCTGTCAGATAATAATGACACCGCTATCTACCCGCTAAACCGTCACTTTTTATACTTTCTATTTTAAAGAGAAATAAACTTCACAAAGTCTTCATTTTTTCAGCATATAGTCCCTGTCCTATTTCCTACCGATTTATGCAAATAACATTGCTGTCTAATGGCTGAGAAAGGCAAAGGTTACCGTTTGCGCAAAAATGAAATGGAAATATTGTTGCATACCTTAACAATATGATAAAATACAAGGTGACGGTTTAGCAGTTTTGCTGAGTGTATATTATTCCTGGACAAAATAGTTATAATGAAATATGAAAGATGGAACAGTGTAGCCATTTTAAAAACTAAAAGAAACGGATCTATCAAATTCCATTAGCAAACACAGCATACCCTGATCAGACGGCTCCTATAGGAGCTGTCTGATCTGGGTTTTTTTTCTCTATTTGCAAATGCGTGAAAGGCGTTCATATGAGGGAAATGTTTGAACCACTGTTTTTTTTTATAATTTATATGCAATACTGAACTAAGTATGAACCAGAGAAGACATGGCTGTGTCAAAACGTGACTGAGCTTCGATGTGGGTGGTTGTTTTCTTATGCACCAATCACCTTATTGATGAGTCTAGGAACTTAGTAATTTTATGGAGACTTTTGTGTAACACAGTTGCGATACCTTTTCAAACTTAGCCCTTTACTCAATAGATAAGCCTCTGCAAACATAGCAGACCCAGTTCAGACGTTACCCATGCGACCATTGTGATCATGATCTGCTGTATTTGCTAATTGAATTACAATAACGCCGCGCTAATGCGACCACTTAAAAGAGGTATAATTCTGGGTGCTAGATGCAGGTGGTAGCTTAATGCAGGACAAAAGTAATGCAGAAATCTCATTGTTACAAAACTGTCATTGTAGCATTGGACTTGCTCTAATACAAAACTTCTTACACGCGTAGTTCTATTACAAAGTTCCTTACGCACACGATTCTATTACAAGCTACTTACACGCATGGTTCTAATACCAAGCTTCATACACGCACGGTTCTATTACAAGCTACTTACACGTACGGCTCTTATACTAAGCTTCTTACGCACACGGTTCTATTACAAGCTACTTACACGCACGGCTCTAATACCAAGCTTCTTACACGCGTGGCTCTATTACCAAACTTCTTAAACACACGGTTCTATTTCAAGCTACTTACACGCACAGCTCTTATACCAGGCTTCTTACACGCGTGGCTCTATTACCAAACTTCTTACACATACGGTTCTATTACAAGTTACTTACAAGCATGACTCTAATAACAAACTTCTTTCACCCCTGACTCGATTACAAAACTTCTTGCACGCATAGCTCTATTCCACACTAGGTTCGTATACGCATGTTTGTATTACCAAACGTATTACACGCATGGTTCTTATACCACCAAAGTACGCATGGCGATACTACCAAGCTTCTTACACGCATTGTTCTATTACCAAGCTTCTTACATCCATGGTTCTATTACCAAGCTTCTTACAGGCATGTTTCTATTACCAAGCTTCTTACACGTATAATCGTCCTATTACCAAGCTTCTTACACGAATGGTTCTTCTTACGCCAAGCTGTTCTATTACCAAGCTTCATGCACGCATGGTTCTATTACCAAGCTTCTTACACGCATTGTTATATTACCAAGTTTCTTACACGCATTGTTCTAGTAACAAGCTGTTCTATTACCAAGCTTCATACACGCATGGTTCTATTACCAAGCTTCTTACACGCATTGTTCTATTACCAAGCTATTCTATTACCAAGCTTCTTGCACGCATGGTTCTATTACCAAGCTGTTCTATTACCAAGCTTCTTACACGCATGATTCTATTACCAAGCTGTTCTATTACCAAGCTTCTTACACGCATGGTTCTATTACCAAGCTTTACACGCATTGTTCTATTACCAAGCTTTACACGCATTGTCCTATTACCAAGCTTCATACACGCATTGTTCTATTACCAAGCTGTTCTATTACCAAGCTTCTTACACGCATGGTTCTATTACCAAGCTTCTTACACGCATGGTTCTATTACCAAGCTTCTTACACGCATTGTTCTATTACTAAGCTTTACACATGCATGGTTCTATTACCAAGCTTCTTACACGCATTGTACTATTACCAAGCTTCTTACACGCATTGTTCTTTTGCCAAGACTTTTGCACGCATTGTTCTATTACCAAGCTGCTTACACGCGTTGTTCTATTGCCAAGACTTTCGCACGCATTGTTCTATTACGAAGCTTTATACATGCATGGTTCTATTACCAATCTTCTTATACGCATAGCTTTATTACCAAGTATCTTACATAGTGGATTACCAAATTACGCCTGCCTCTCCGGGTCAATATTCCACCACCACAGTAATGGCTCCAGCGCTACAAACTCTTCTGTTATTTTACCGGAGCTGTTGATAAGAAGAGTATTTAGTCTACCTAATTAAAATGTTTTGATATTTTCCCGCGAAACCCTATCTTGCTGCAACTCATTAGAATCTCCTCCTCGATGCGATTCGAATGAGTTGCAGCAAGCCAGGAATTGGCTGAGATATAAGATATCTTAACCCATTCCCACTTAGGCTATTTTTAGACCTAACCTCTTTGATTAAATCTACCAAAAAGGAGCATTAACTGGAGAGAAAAAAAGGAAATTTTCAGAATTGTGTAGTTTTGAAACCATTGTGATAAATAGAGCATTTGCTCCTGTGGAGCAAATGCTCTATTTATCACAATGGTTTCATAAAATGACTTTTACAGAGGCGTCAAAAGGCGTCAATATGCGGGAATGTGTTAACAGATCAGCAAGCATCTTATTTACACACCCTTGTAGTTATCCTTTCTTGACAGCGTTCAAATGTCATCTGTTTCACGTCTGTCGGTTGCTTTAATACAAAAATAATGAACATTTATCACAGGTCATATCAATTTGTGTTGCAGAATAGTTCCCATTCATTAAAGTTTCCTGCAATACAAATGATGCTCTGCAAGTTTGACTAACCGGAGCGGTGTGTAATAGGTTTACTTTCTATGGCGCAGGGATATCGAATTTCTCATTTATCTCCCAACGCCTACTGTTTTCTCGCGGGCTATGCATCATATATATATTTTCTCAGAGTTGGATATTGTCGCCTGCTTCCAAATTACCGTCTGCTGAAGATTTTGGCTCTCATTGTTAGTCTTCTCAAATTTTCAACATGTGCTAGACGTTTATGTCATGTGCGTTTTCTGAAATTATTTTCTCGTGCTGTAATCGGACTTTTTCTAAGTCAAATTATATCAAATCCCATTTCAAATAAGTATTTATATTTTATTACAACTTAACCCTTTCCTTCATATAAACTCACGCATTTGTAAACAGAGTAGACACAGATCAGACAGCTCCTGTAGGAGTCGTCTGATCAGGGTCTGCTCTGTTTGTTTATTGCATAATATAGATATTTACAGTTCTACAGTTTTTTTTGCCATGGCCAATATGTCGTGCATTCATATGCCATTTTAAAATGAATCTAATTAATAGTCATGATATCATTATTTCTTAAATGAATACTGAACAGGGAAAGGGTTATAATCCTTTCCCTGATAGTGGTGCCGTTTGTTGCATCTGCAAACAATGCAGACCTAGAGCAGACTTCTCCGTTTGCTCAAGGAATTATATTGTACAGTAGAACCCCTCTAATGCGACCACTTAATGAATAAATATGGGTATCTTTATGAGCATGTGGTTGCTTAATACAGGACAAAAGTAATGCAGAAAGCTCCTCTAGGAGCTTTCTGCATTACTTTTGTCCTGTATTAAGCTACCACCTACCTCTACTATCCAGAATTGTACCTCTTTTAGGTGGTCGTATTAGAGGGGTTTTACTGTATTTCCATTAACACCGATTCTACGAATCATTGTAAACTTGTTAATTGAAGGGGAAGGACCGATTCCTAAGGTTAAGAAAACTTGAGGCACAGTCCCATTTCAACGTATAATTAGAAAGTATGGGGTGTGTAATCTATGAAATGAAACAGATCTGATTGTACCTGTTTCCGCCATGGCCAAAATCTCCGGTGTCAATACGCCATTACGGAGATCAATTTAATTAATATTCATGATGTCATTATTTCTTTACATGAATACAGTAAACCCCCTCGAAACTGGAATTCTAATAGAGAGGAATTTAGATACATTTAGATAGGTGGCTGCTTAAAGCACGTTTAAAGGCAGGCAAAAAGCTCATAAGGAGCTTTCAGCATGACTTTCACCCTACATTAAGCTGCCACCTGTTTCCAAGACCGATATTTATAGTAAATTGAACATACGATTTAGAGGGGTTTTACTGTATTCATCGTGTTATAATCGCTTGATTACACGTTCTCTTTATGCACTGCCGGTGAAACGCTATACATAGTTGATAGATCTTGCAAACATATACCGACAAAAATCAGTTATCGATTTGATTTGATTTGATTTCAAGAGTCGGGTTACAAAACTGTTTCAAACAGTAAGATTGAAAACGACTATTTTATAGCATTAAAAAGGGCAGGTTTACCTCTATCAATGCTGAATTTTCAAATTGAAATCCCATCGCTGCTTAAAACATTCCCTCCTAGTGACGCAATTTGGCGCCTCTGTAAAAGTCACAGTTTGAAACCATTGTGATAAATAGAGCATTTGCTCCATAGGAGCAAATGCTCTATTTATCACAATAGTTTCAAAACTACGCAATACTAAAATTCTCCTTTTCCATAGTTATTGCTCATTTTCGGTAGATTAATTCAAAGAGGTTCGGTCAGGGTCTGCTCTGTTTACTAATGGATTTTGATAGATCTGTTTCTTTACTTTCTAAAATGGCTACAATGTTCAACCTTCCATATTTCATTATAACTATTTTGTTCCTGAATATTTAGTAGGTATTGAAATTTAGACTAAATATAGAACAGGGAAAGGGTCAATGGAAGACTCCATAAATATTCATGACATACTCCACCCATTATGAATATTCATAAACTAATTACTTCATATATTTATATAAAATAATTGAAACCATAGCTGTGCCAAACAGTACTAAATCAGATCTAAGATATTCTATAAACAAACAAAGCCGTACGATCTGGGTCTACTCTGTTTTCAAAGGTGTCTAAATGCTTCTCTGTATGGAGTTAACAAATGTAGCACATACCTAGATGGTATTTGGTATTTAGTTGTAAATTGCACATAAACAGTTGAACTTCGATATATCGAACTCGGATAACTGGAACTTCGGGATAACTCGAAGTAACAGTTGAAACTCGAAACACATAGTATGACAGTTAAATATAGGTCGAAAGTAATGCTGACAACTCCTACATGTACATGAGCTTTAACCCATTACCTCATAGGCTATTTTTAGATACAACCTCTTTGAATAAATCTAACGAAACGGAACATTAACTAGGGAAAAGGAATTTTTTAGAATTTTGTAGTTTGAAGCCATTGAGATAAATAGAGCATTTGCTCATATAGGAGCAAATGCTCTATTTATCATAATGGTTTCACAAAGTGACTTTTACAGAGTCGTCAAAAGTCGTCAATATGAGGGAATGGGTTAATCATTACTTTTGACCTGCGTTAAGTTGTAAACTTGAGAAATTGGATGACTCGAACTTCCGTTATCTCGAGGTAATTTGTTATTCGAGATATTGAAGTTCAGCTGTATATGGTCCATTTAACGCATTCCCTCCTGGACTATTTTTAGATCCAACCTCTTTGAATTAATCTACCAAAAAGGAGCATTAACTATAGAAAAGGAGAATTTTAGAATTGCGTAGTTTTAAAACCATTGTGATAAATAGAGCATTTGCTCCTATGGAGCAAATGCTCTATTTACCACAATGGTTTCAAAGAATGAGTTTGATAGAGGCGCAAAAAGGCGTCACTAGGAGAGAATGAGTTAAGTGATTAATCCTTTGAATGCGGGAAGCAAGTGTACTGAAATATGCAAACAGTGAAGTCCCAGATCAGGGGGCTCCTCCTCTAGGAGCCCTCTGATCATGGTCTGCATCTCTGTCATTCAAAGTTATCTAATAGATTTACACCTTTCATACAGAATGGAGATAAATGCTATATGCAGTCTTTGGTTGTTTTTTTTAGCTTTTTTGTTTCTTTTTGTTTTGTTGTTTTTCCAGTTGAACATATAGTCGTAAAATGAGCTCATCTTAATACTTCCAAGGGGAAATATTTTTTGTTATTCTAAAACGATAAAAGCATCAACAATAAATTGGAGTTTTATCATCCATCTTGATAAAGAGTAATAGTAGTAGTAGTAGTAGTAGTAGTGGTGGTAGTAGTAGTAGTAGTAGTGGTAGTAGTAGTAGTAGTAGTAGTAGTAGTAGTAGTAGTAGTAGTAGTAGTAGTAGTAGTAGTAGTAGTAGTGGTGGTAGTAGTAGTAGATGCATTGTGAACAAGGGGACTTTTATAATGACATTATGAAAAAAGAGACATATATAATGGCATTACGAACAAGGGGAATTTTAAAATGACATTATGAACAAAGATAATTATATAATGACATTATGAACAATGGAGATTTTATAATGACATGAACAATGGGGGTTTGCTATAATGACATTATTGACAAGGGGGCTTTTATAATGATATTATGGACAAGGGAACTTTTATAATGACATTATTGGCAAGGGAACTTTTATAATGATATTATGGACAATGGAACTTTTATAATGACATTATTGGCAAGGGAACTTTTATAATGATATTATGGACAAGGGAACTTTTATAATGACATTATTGGCAAGGGAACTTTTATAATGATATTATGGATAATGGAACTTTTATAATGACATTATTGGCAAGGGAACTTTTATAATGACATCATGGACAAGGGGGCTTTTATAATGATATTATGGACAAGGGAAATTTTATAATGACATTATTGGCAAGGGAACTTTTATAATGATATTATGGACAAGGGAACTTTTATAATGACATTATTGGCAAGGGAACTTTTATAATGATATTATGGACAATGGAACTTTTATACTGACATTATTGGCAAGGGAACTTTTATAATGACATCATGGACAAGGGACTTTTACGATGACATTATTGACAACGGTGCACTTATAATGGCATTATGAACAATCATACTTTTTACCATGACAGAAACTGTATAATCAGATGTATATTATCTCTTACAGGAGGTGTCTGATCTAGATCTTCCCTGTGTGCAAATGCATAAAAATGCGTCCCTGCCTGATAATGGGTTATAATACTACAGTAAAACCTCTATATAACGGCCACTAAATTGTGTCAATTAGTTGGTATTTAGGGCAGGTGGTTGCTTAAAGCAAGGTGAAAGTAAAACAGAACGCTCCTATAGGAGCGTTCTCTGTAGAACCATTGACAAGCAGTATGGACTCGGATAAGAGGAGCTTTCTGCATATGTTACCTTCTGCATTCAGCTACTACCTGCCTTCTAACCCAAGAATGAGACTTAATTTAGATAGTCACTGTGGAGAGCGTTTTACTAGAACTGACAATGTGACGCCACTCTGGGGAACAATTGTCTTTCATTATTAAAGCTGACGACAAGATGGCGATAATACGTTATGTTGTAGAGCATTACGTACGAATCTATGATTACATTTTTGTCATTCGACATTGAAGCTTACGACAACATGTCGAGAATGCCTAATGTTGTATCGCAGTACGGGTTCAGCTACGATTAGATTTATATCATCCAACATTAAAGCTGACGACAAGATGGCGAGAGTAGCTTATGTTGTAGAGCATTACAGAATAATCTATGATTACTTTGCAAATACAGTTGAACTTCGATAAGTCGAACTTCAAGGGACCGTGCAAATTAGTTCAAGATAACAGGAGTTCGAGTCATCCGATTTCTAATCTGAACGATTTCTTAAGACCACAGCTTAATACAGGTCTAAAGTAATGCTGAAAGCTCCTGTAAGAGCTTTTAGCATTCCTTTAGACCTTTATTAAGCTGTCACATGTGATTCTAGATATCTGTAGCGATACATTTTAGAGCAATTCTGTATTGTAAGATTTGGAAGGACTGAATTTTTTGTTCGAGTTATCCCGAAGTTCGAGTTATCCGAGTTCGAGATATCGAAGTTCAACTGTATAACACAGTTTGGATCCATGCAATGGAGACACCGATGTCTAAGCTGTAAGGCATCCGGATTATATTATTGAACAATATACAGTAAAACCTCTATATAACGGCCACTAAATTACATCAATTATTTTGTGTTAAAGGCAAGTGGCTGCTTAAAGCAAGGTGAAAGTAAAACAGAACGCTCCTATAGGAGCGTTCTGTTTTACTTTTCCTTTGTTTTAAGCAGCCACCTGCCCTAAATACCAACTAATTAACACCATTTAGTGGCCGTTATAGAGAGGTTTTTATTATATCTTCAATTTTAGCAATCCTTTAAATTATACATATTCATATAATCATTAAATAATTACAGCATGCATATTAACCCTTTCCCTAATGAATATTCATGTAGGAACTAATGACGTCATGAATATAAATAAGATTATTTTTTTATAATGACATATGATATGAACACAGGACATTTCGGCTCAGGCAGAAGCTGTAGAATCAGATCTATATTACACCATAAGCAAACAGAGAAGACCCTGGTCAGATGGCTCCTAGGAGCTGTCTGATCTGGGTCTACTCTGTTTGCAGATGCATCAAAATGCGCTTACATAAGGGAAAGGGTTAACTAGATTGTTTTAAATAATCATTGCATATGAAGACAGAAATTAGTCTTTAAAGAAACAGAACAGAACCTGACCAGACAGCTGTTACAGGAGCCGTCTGATCTGGGTCTACTCTGTCTGCAACTGCATCAAAAGGTGTCTCTATCAGGTAAAGGGTTAAATGAAATTTATCAATAGGTTACCTTGTTAACCCCTCGCTTGCTGTTCACGTCAATATACCTACCTGTAAATAGTGAAGACCCAGATGAGACAGCTCCTGCAGGAGCTGTCTCATCAGGGTCTGCACTATTTACAAGTTGATTGTGCAACCAGTGCACTCCACAGCAGTGATTGCACAGCGAAAAAATTGTACACTGTGAAGATATATGTAATTATACAACAGGGCATGGCATTGGGTAAAGAAGGAGAAATGTATTTTAAAATTCAGCAAGAGAAGGGTTAATATACTTGTACAGTAAAAGTCCCCTCCAAATCGGAATTTGAAAGAAGAAAAAATCAGGCATCTGCATAAAAAGGCCTAATTTATTCTTCAGTATAATGCCCATACTAGAATTCCGGTTAAGAAGGGTTTTACTGTACTTTAACATATCATTTGCATCCAAACGGTTTGCAAATATTTTCATTAAGTCGTCGATTCGCCGTACTTACGATAACTTCCTCTTAGCTCTTGATATACCAGCAGACGAATTGAGGGGGCATTGTGTGTTTTCACCAAAAATCGATAGGTTTGGTTAAGTTCTGCTAACACGAAAACCTTTTAAGTCAGTCGGCTGCTGAAGAAATTTTAACACTGTCATCCTTAACCGTTTGTCGTTTGATTAGTAAAGCTCGTATATACAGTAAACCCTCTCTAAACAGGACGTCAAAATTAGCTTAAATTTCGGTCTTTGGAGACAGGTGGCAGCTTAATGCAGAGTAAATGTCATGCAGAAAACTCCTCTAGAAGGATGCTACACAGTAAAACCTCTCTATAACGACCACTAAATTGTGTTAATTAGTTGGTATTTAGGGCAGGTGGCTGCTTAAAGTAAGGTAAAAGTAAAACAGAACGCTCCTATAGGAGCGTTCTGTTTTACTTTCACCTTGCTTTAAGCAGCCACCTGCCTTTAACACAAAATAATTGATGTAATTTAGTGGCCGTTATAGAGAGGTTGTACTGTATTGTAAGTACGGCCTATCGATGACTTCGTGAAATTATTTGCAAATCCTTGAGATGCAAAAGAGATGTAAAGCACAGTAAACCCCGTCTAAATCAGAATTCTAGTATGGACATTATACCGGAATACTAGTATGGACATAATACCGGAATTCTAGTATGGACATTATACCGGAATTCTAGTATGGACATTATACCGGAATACTAGTATGGACATAATACCGGAATTCTAGTATGGACATTATACCGGAATTCTAGTATGGACATTATACCGGAATTCTAGTATGGACGTTATACCGGAATACTAGTATGGACATTATACCGGAATTCTAGTATGGACATAATACCGGAATTCTAGTATGGACATTATACCGGAATTCTAGTATGGACGTTATACCGGAATTCTAGTATGGACATTATACCGGAATACTAGTATGGACATTATACCGGAATTCTAGTATGGACATTATACCGGAATTCTAGTATGGACATTATACCGGAATACTAGTATGGACATTATACCGGAATACTAGTATGGACATAATACCGGAATTCTAGTATGGACGTTATACCGGAATACTAGTATGGACATTATACCGGAATTCTAGTATGGACATAATACCGGAATACTAGTATGGACGTTATACCGGAATTCTAGTATGGACATTATACCGGAATTCTAGTATGGACGTTATACCGGAATACTAGTATGGACATTATACCGGAATTCTAGTATGGACATAATACCGGAATTCTAGTATGGACATTATACCGGAATACTAGTATGGACATTATACCGGAATTCTAGTATGGACATTATACCGGAATACTAGTATGGACATTATACCGGAATACTAGTATGGACATTATACCGGAATTCTAGTATGGACATAATACCGGAATTCTAGTATGGACATTATACCGGAATTCTAGTATGGACATTATACCGGAATTCTAGTATGGACGTTATACCGGAATTCTAGTATGGACGTTATACCGGAATACTAGTATGGACGTTATACCGGAATTCTAGTATGGACATTATACCGGAATTCTAGTATGGACGTTATACTGGAATTCTAGTATGGACGTTATACCGGAATACTAGTATGGACATTATACCGGAATTCTAGTATGGACATTATACCGGAATTCTAGTATGGACATTATACCGGAATTCTAGTACGGATATTATATAATGTATACAGGAAACCGAGCAAATGTTGAACATACAGCTCAATATTTTTATGCCCCCGCCTTTAGGCGACGGGGGCATTAAGTTTTACCCTTGTCCGTCCCGTACGTCCGTCCTCAAAATCTTTCGTCAAAAATTTCTTGGCTTGTGTAAGCTGGAATGATTTGATATTTGGTCTGAAGCATAATCATAGTGAATTGAACCGTGTCTCCCCTTTTCAGGTCTGTCGTTCATCTACTTCCTGTTTGCCAGCGGGGGCATCCGTGCCCCATGGACACATTTTATTTAATTTAAATATATCTTTGGCTTAGACAAAAACTATAGCATCATATCTATATAATTCCACATACGCAACCAGAGCATACCTTGATCAGACAGCTCCTCCATGATACACAAGTGTTATATGTTGAGGTGATTGACCATTCCATGATACACAAGTGTTATATGTTGAGGTGATTGACCATTCCATGATACATAAGTGTTACATTGAGAGATAATACCGTACCATAATACATATGTTACATGTAGATGTGAATGACCGTTCCATGATACACAACTTCAAGTGTTACGTGTAGACTCGATTGACATTTCCATGATACATGTGTTACATATAGAGGTGATTGACCGTTCCATGATGCACAAGTGTTACATATAGATATGATTAACCTTTCCATGATACACAAATGTTACATGATGAGATGATTGACCGTATTATGATACATGTGTTACATATAGAGGTTATTGACCTTTCCATGATACACAAGTGTTACATATAGAGGTGAATGACCTTTCCATGATGCACAAGTGTTACATATAGAGGCGACTGACCGTTCCATGATACACACGTGTTAAATGTTGAGATGATTGACCGTATTATGATACACGTTAAATGTAGAGGTGATTGGCCATTCCATGATACACAAGTGTGACACGTTGAGATGATTGACCGTATTATAATACACATGTTACATGTAGAGGTTATTGACCGCTCCATGATACACAAGTGTTACATACAGAGGTGATTGACCTTTCCATGATACACAAATGTTACATGTTTAGATGATTGACTGTATTATGATGCACATGTTACATATAGAGGTGATTGACCGTTCCGTGATACACAACTGTTAAATATAGAGGTGATTAAAATTTCCATGATACACAAGTATTACATATAAAGGTGATTGATCGTTCCATGATACACAACTGTTACACGTTGAGATGATTGACCGTTCCATGATACACAAGTGTTACGTATAGAGATGACTGACCGTTCTCTGATACACAACTGTTATGGAGAGGTGATTGACCGTTCCATGATATACAACTTCAAGTATTATGTGTAGAATCGATTGACCTTTCCATTATACACAGCTGTTACATGTTGAGATGATTGACCGTTCTATGATATACAACTGTTACATGCTGAGATGATTGACCGTTCTATGATATACAACTGTTACATGTTGAGATGATTGACCGTTCCATTATACAAAAGTGTTACATAGAGAGGTGATTGACAGTTCAATAATACACAAGTGTTACGTATACATATGACTGGCCGTTCCATGACACACAACTGTTACATGTAGAGATGATTGACCGTTCTATGATATACAACTGCTACATGTATAGGTGATTGGCCGCTCCATGATATACACAAGTGCTACATATTGAGATGATTGACCGTTCCATGATACAAAAGTGTTACATAGAGAGGTGATTGACAGTTCAATAATACACAAGTGTTACGTATACAGATGACTTGCCGTTCCATGACACACAACTGTTACATGTAGAGATGATTGACCGTTCTATGATATACAACTGTTACATGTAGAGATGATTGACCGTTCTATGATATACAACTGTTACATGTAGAGATGATTGACCGTTCTATGATATACAACTGCTACATGTATAGGTGATTGGCCGCTCCATGATATACACAAGTGTTACATATTGAGATGATTGACCGTTCCATGATACAAAAGTGTTACACAGAGAGGTGATTGACAGTTCAATAATACACAAGTGTTACGTATACAGATGACTTGCCGTTCCATGACACACAACTGTTACATAACACGGCGTCTCATCAGGTTTAAAACTGCTTGACACTCGATCAATAGTCTCTAAGAAGTTTGATCGAATTCTTAGTAGCTAAAATTATACCAGGGTCCATGCTTATAAAGCGTTTTAGTTGAGGCTGAGTTTGATCTCAAGCTTTTGATTGGTCAGATTTGAGCCTTTGGCTCAAATCTGACCAATCAAAAACTTGAGAACGAACTCAGACTCAACTAAAAAGCTTTGTAAGCATGGAACCAAATCTTACTTTGTGCAGACATTCTTTTCTACAGTGAGGAAAGGATGAAAGGGTTAAAATGCATCAGGATACCAGGACCCAAAATAAATTACAGTAAAACCACTCCAATGCGACCGACAAAAAGTAGCATAATTCTGGGTGGCAGAGGTATGTGGTAGCTTAATGCAGGGCAAAAGTTATGCAGAAAGCTTTGCATAACTTTCGCCCTGCATTAAGCAACCACCTGCTTATAAAAGCAGCTATGGTTAGTTTAAAGTGGTCGCATTAGAGGGGTTCTATTGTATAAACCAGCAAATTGACAAGCTAAGGAAGAAAGACACCACCTATCAGATTCTGTCAGAGAGAATGACTTATTCTGAAATGTCTGTAGTGATACAGACGTAAAGTGGTTGAATTGTTCTTTTGTTTGTCAAGAAAAGTTAGATTAATTTTGTTTACGCTGCCCGGAATAGGTATAATTTAAAAAAAAACACCAACAACATGATCACCACAATGACAAGAGCTGCACCGTCTGTTAGAGAGAATGACAGTCTGAAATGTCTATAGCAATACAAATGTACAGTGGCTGAATTTCGATTGTCGAGAAAATTTAGATTGATTTTGTTTACTCTGTCTTGGAATAGGTATAACGTGATCAAACAGCACGTACGCGCGAGACTCGTATTAACCATTTCCCTCCTATTGACACCTATGTGAAAGTAACTTTCTGAAACCATTGTTATAAATAGAGCATTTGCTCCTATAGGAGCAAATGCTCTATTTATCACAATGGTTTAAAAACTTCACAATTCTAAAAGTGTCCTTTTCTCTAGTAAATACTCCTTTTAGGTAGATTTATTCAAAGAGGTAGGATCTAAAAATAGCCCATAGCCCATGAGGTAATGGGTTAAGCCTGTTTTATTCAGAATATTGTTTGAATACAGACAACAGCACTGAAACGACCACCGAAACTATGTCTCATAAAAGTGTTCTTAATGACAGGAGGTAGTTTTGTACAGGACGCTATTTATGCTCCTCCTGCAGTGTAGCTTTCTGCCTTTATTTCACCCTGCATTAAGCAAAAATCTGCTTTTTAAGATATCTATGTTAATTCATAATCTTGTAAAATATAGAGGTGTTCTACTATACATCTTTTCCTTAGTGTAACTCGGTGGCTCCTGTCGGCTTCAAAGCTCTACAGAGCTTTTGTTATTACTGTTGCTATAGGACTCCGACGTAACCGTTTTCCTCATATAAACGCGTTTTCGCGCATTTGCAAACAGAGTAGAACAAGATCAGATGGCTCCTATAGAAGCCGTCTGATCAGGGTCTGCTCTGTTTGCTACTTGATATATCTGTTTCTTTACTTTCTAAAATGGCTACATGTTCTATTATAACTATTTTGTCCACGAACATTCAGTAGGTATTGAAATTTGGAATAAACATAGAACAGGGAGAGGGTTAAATAGATATTACTTGATTTGACTGCATTATGTAACCATTTGAGCGTATAATTAATATCTAATCGTCATTGACCACTTATTTGATGACTTTAGCAAGACGTTTGGATCCTGGGCAGACGTTGTATTACCCGACGTTTTGTTGCAATAGTTTTGCTTACAAACCCATAATTAACATTCAACATTTACTACCAGGATAATTTTGTGGTTCCTTTTGATTAATGATTCCATATCTACTGTATATCTATTGTATATCTTTCATTGACCGGATAGACAATAATGCGGTTTCTTTTGGTTAGTGATTTCATATCTACTGTATATCTATTGTATATCTTTCATTGACAGAATAGACAATCATGCGGTTCTTTCCGGTTAGTGATTTTCATATTTATTGTATATCTTTTGCATATCTCTCAGTGACCGGATAGACAACCGTGCTGTTTCTTCCGGTTAGTGATTTCATATTTATTATATATCTATTGCATATCTTTCATTGACTGGATAGACAATCATGCGGTTCCTTCGGTTAATGATTTCATATCTAGTGTATATCTTTTGAATATCTTTCAGTGACCGGATAGATGCGGTTCCTTCCGGCTAGTTAGTTTATACCTATTGTATATCTATTATATATATTCCATTGCCTGGATAGATAATCATGCGGTTCGTTCCGGTTAGTGATTTCATCCATGTGAAGTGCCTTTGAACGCACATATCCTGTGTGAAAAAGCGCTATATAAATGTGGTATAATAATGATAATAATAATTAGAACTATGTTTGATGGCCACTTAAGACAGGTTCTACTGTATTCTGTTTGCAAAGGTACCAAAACAGTCTGTATGGAATGAAGGGTCAAATACGCCAATCACAATACATTAACCCATTACATCATAGGCTATTTTTAGATCAAACCTCTTTGAATAAATCTACCGAAAAGGAGCATTAACTAGAGAAAAGGATTTTTTTTTAGAATTTTGTAGTTTGAAACTAATGTGGTAAATAGAGCATTTGTTTATAAACATCCGTAAACATTTGTGTGCGTTTTAGTTCCGTTTGTGCTGGCGGTACAGCAATAATGTTTTGTTCTAGAAAAAGAAATCCTTCGAAAGCAAAAGTAGAAATTCAAAAAGAAAATTGCAGACTCGGTTTTATTGAGTCTGTTCATGAGTAGTAATTAAAAGTGCAACACTTCTCACGCCCCCTAGCACCGGCTTAAGCAGTATTCAATTTTCAAAGCTAATAACATCAAAACTAATGATTCCGAAGGACCAGAAAATATAACAACACTGGGAATGAAGTACGGGGCGACTTTTTACGGCCGCCACACAAGCACTTAACACCTGCTGTTTTGAAGTACATATACTCACATATTATACCTTTAATCCTTCCCTGCTGAATATTCATGTAAGAAATAAGTACATCTAAAGCTAAAGCTCGTGTCATATTATTATAGTAAACTCGATTCATAAAAGCCATTTGTAATGAACACTCATGTAAGATTCTTTTTATCACATAGCCCTTAAAAAGTGCCACAGAAAGTGAAACAGACAATATCTGACGGCTGTTTCGGCCATTGTTTACAGCGTAGTACGTATTCCACTGCTCATTTGCATAAAAATGCACTAGTGCATTTCCGTGATTTACGGCACTCTGTTTCGGCACTCAAACACGGCAGATTATGTGATAAATAACATTAGGCACTTTGTAATCCATAAGGTAACGCGCCCAATTGTATGTTGGCATCCATCAAAATACTTTTCTATGGTGAACACCTTTAAGACTGATCGAATAGCAAATAGTACATACTCTAATCGGAGAGGGTGTATAGGTTAATTGGATTAACCCTTTCCTTCATATAAACCTGTTTCACGCATTTGCAAACGTAGGAGACCCAGGTCATACGCCTCCCATAGAAGGCGCCTGATCAGGGTCTGCTCTGTTTACTCCGTTTCTTTCTTTACTTCATAAAATAGCTACAATGTGCTACCTTCCATATTTCTTTGTAACTATTTTTTCCATGAACATTAAGGAAAAATTGCAATTTGGAATAAACGCAGAACATGGAGGGTTACGCTGTATATAGCTGAATTGGTTTTCAGTTTGTTTTTGTATTGTTTTTCGCCGTAGGTCACGTGGCACTCAGTAAGCACGGTTTGAAGATATGGTTAAATAAAGCTCCTACATCATAAAACAAGTCTCTACCAGGCTGCAAATCTCGTGTGAGGACGCTATTCCCAGAAACTGGCGCCCATTGGAACATTTTGTGCTCATTTGCCTGTCATATCTGTATAGGATGGGGTTGATTATGAAGAGGTGACTGAACCCCTTGAACGCTTTAACCCTTTCCTTTATATAAACGCATTTTAACACATTTGCAGACAGAGTAGACCCAGATCAGACGGCTCCTATAGGAACCGTCTGATCAGGTTCTGCTCCGTTTCCTTCTGGAATTTGATAAATCTGTTTCTTTTGTTTCTAAAATGGCTGCAATGTTTCACTTTCCATATTTCATTATAACTATTTTGTCCATGAATAGTCAATTGTTACGGAAATTTGTAATAAACTTACAACAGGGAAAGGGTTAACACATTCCCTCCTAGTGACGCATTTTGGCGCCTCTGTAAAAGTCACATTTTGAAACCATTGTGATAAATAGAGTATTTGCACCATCGGAGCAAATGCTCTATTTGTCATAATGGTTTCAGAACTACACAATTCTAAAATATTCCCTTTCTCTAGTAAATGCTCCTTTTCGGTAGATTTACTCAAAGAGGTTGGGTCTAAATATAGTCTAGGAGGGAATGAGTTAACTCATGTATAGCCCGTAAATCTTAACCCTTCGCTTGCTATTCACGTCAATATACCTACCAGTAAATAGTGAATACCCAGATGAGACAGCTCCTGAAGGAGCTGTCTCATCAGGGTCTGCATTATTTACAAGTTGATTGTGCAACCAGTGCACTCCACAGCAGTGATTTCACAGCGAAATACGTGTACATAGTGAAGATATATGTAATTATACAACAGGGCATGGGTAAAGAAGGAGAAACGTATTTTAAAATTCAGCAAGAGAAGGGTTAATGGACTTGTCCAAATGTGTATTTTGAGATTTTGAATCTAAATTTCGTAAGTATGGTAGATTCTGTAAGATGTTTTGTGTGAAAGCATGAAGCTAACAGTGCAGATTCTGACCAGAGGCCAATGGTTTGGGTGTGCATTGTATATGTCTCTACAAGGAACACCTGACACATTTGACCAGAGGCCATTGGTTTGGGTGTACATTGTCTATGTCTCTACAAGGAACACCTGATACATTTGGCCAAATGGCAATGGTTTGGGTGTACATTGTCTGTCTCTACAAGGACCATCTGACACATTTGGCCAAAGGCCAATGGTTTGGATGTACGTTGTCTATGTCTCTACAAGGAACACCTGACACATTTAACCAAAGGCCAATGGTTTGGATGTACGTTGTCTATGTCTCTACAAGGAACACCTGATACATTTGGCCAAACACCAATGGTTTGGGTGTACATTGTCTATGTCTCTACAAGGAACACCTGACACATTTGACCAAAGGCCAATGGTTCGGGTGTACATTGTCTATGTCACTACAAGGAACACCTGACACATTTAACCAAAGGCCAATGGTTTGGGTGTACATTGTCTATGTCTCTACAAGGAACACCTGACACATTTGACCAACGGCCAATGGTTTGGATGTACATTGTCTATGTCTCTACAAGGAACACCTGACACATTTGACCAGAGGCCAATGGTTTTGGGAGTACGTTGTCTATGTATCTACAAGGAACACCTGACACATTTAACCAAAGGCCAATGGTTTGGATGTACATTGTCTATGTCTCTACAAGGAACACCTGACACATTTGACCAGAGGCCAATGGTTTTGGGAGTACGTTGTCTATGTATCTACAAGGAACACCTGACACATTTAACCAAAGGCCAATGGTTTGGATGTACGTTGTCTATGTCTCTACAAGGAACACCTGATACATTTGGCCAAACACCAATGGTTTGGGTGTACATTGTCTATGTCTCTACAAGGAACACCTGACACATTTGACCAAAGGCCAATGGTTCGGGTGTACATTGTCTATGTCACTACAAGGAACACCTGACACATTTAACCAAAGGCCAATGGTTTGGGTGTACATTGTCTATGTCTCTACAAGGAACACCTGACACATTTGACCAACGGCCAATGGTTTGGATGTACATTGTCTATGTCTCTACAAGGAACACCTGACACATTTGACCAGAGGCCAATGGTTTTGGGAGTACGTTGTCTATGTATCTACAAGGAACATCTGACACATTTGACCAAAGGCCAATGGTTTGGGTGTACATTGTCTATGTCTCTACAAGGAACATATGAGACCTTTGACCAGAGGTCAATGGTTTGGGTGTACATTGTCTATATCTCTACAAGGAAAACCTGACACATTTGACCAGAGGTCAATAGTTTGGGTGAACATTGTCTATGTCTCTACAAGGAACACCTGACACATTTGACCAGAGGTCAATGGTTTGGGTGTACATTGTCTATGTCACTACAAGGAACACCTGAGACCTTTGACCAGAGGTCAATAGTTTGGGTGAACATTGTCTATGTCTCTACAAGGAACACCTGACACATTTGACTGAAGGTCAATGGTTTGGGTGTACATTGTCTATGTCTCTACAAGGAACACCTGACACATTTGACTGAAGGTCAATGGTTTGGGTGTACATTGTCTATGTCTCTACAAGGAACACCTGAGACCTTTGACCAGAGGTCAATGGTTTGGGTGTACATTGTCTATGTCTCTACAAGGAACACCTGGCACATTTGCGCTAACCTCAGTCCGCAGAACATTTTTTTTAATTGATCTTTTTCATTTTCAAAATGCCATGTTTGTTCGGTCTCTCTGGAAATATACAACCAATGCGTTAAACAGTTTCCTGAGCCATAACTTGTTAGTCCGATCCCCATGGGTAATATTTAATTACTTCATGACTATTCATGAATTAATTTTTTATAGTTACAAATTTACAAGGAACTATTTGGCTGTGACAGAAACTTCAAAATCGGATCTAAGTATCCCATCAGCAAACAGAGTAGACCCTGATCAGACAGCTCCTATAGGAGCTGTCTGATCAGGGTCTACTCTGTTTGCAAAGTCATACAATTTTTTTTATAATAAGTAAAGGGTTATTTGTCAATTTTCATATGCAAAACATGCAGTATGATTAATATAATCTGTCCATAAATTACACGTGTGTTTAAAGATACTTCATAAACATCGAAAACATACGGATTGGGCCATTTTATGAAGATTTCCTTAACAAGTTACATCGTAAAACGCATTTGAGAATCCATTATAACAGTTTACATCTCCACTTGTAATTTTCTGTTCTAGAACAGCGTACATGTATTATAGGGATATCGCGACGAGACTACTAAAACGTCTTGCATGGCGTTCTATCGTCTTATACTGTTCTAACTACGGTTGTCAGGGAAACACTCAGAGAAGGTTGCTTCAATTCAAAAAGCCCCTTAGCCATTTGACCCACTGTAAAGAAACAATATCTCCTTTAACCCATATCCTCATATTAACCCTTTACTCCACGAATATCCATGCAAGAATTCATGACATCATGAATATTAATTAGACTAATTGTTATAAAAACACATTGATGCAGGCATATTTGGCCATGGTAGAAACTGTAGTATCATATCTATGTTATATCATAAGCAAACAGAGCAAACCAAGATCAGATGGCTCCTATATGAGCCATCTGATCCGGGTCTACTCTGTTTGCAAAGACGCAGAAAGACGTATATAGGGAGTAAATGGTTAATGCCTTTTGACATCTCTGTTAAAATTCACTGTGATAAACCAGAGACATATACATATGGCATTCCCTTGTAGACTTTTTTTTAGACCCAACCTCTTTGAATTAATCCACCGAAAAGTAGCACTAACTATAGAAAAGGAGAATCTTAGAATTGCGTAGTTTTGAAACCATTGTGATAAATAGAACATTTGGTCCTATGAAGCAAATGCTTTATTTAACACAATGGTTTCAAAGGCTCAGTTTTACAGAGGCGCAAAAAAGCGTCAACAGAAGAGAATGGGTTAGGAAAACATACGATGTACATCAAATTACCCGACGTATCTTTCATTCAACGTATCTCGTCTAATACAAAGCCTTTCCAATTGTGTTTCGCTCATATTTAGATACAGTAAAGCATCTCTTTGCCGGACTTTTACTAGTACATGTATCACACTACCGGCATTTAAGACAGGTGGCAGTCTATTGCAGGATCAAAGCCATGCAGAAAGCTCCCTAGGGAGTTTTCCAAATGACTCTCACGCTGCATTAAAACAGGCACTTGCCTAAAAAGAAATAAAAACTCTTCCTGTTATAGTTTACAGGAGGTTTTACTGTATGTCGTTTCAGCCATGGTCCTTGGGGACTATACAGACTTAGTCGTACAACACACTCTTTCTCATCACGCAGCTTCACAAGCACACAATATTCGTTTACATTTGATCATCAAAATGGATAATATTTATTCTCGTTGAATTTACTAATCACTTTATCCTCATCCTATTAACCCTTTCGCTGCCAAACTCTGTCGTCTGCTAACTTTGTCGTCTGCTACAAATTTTCATTCTTTTGATTTTCTTCATTTTTGTTTCAAAAACATAGTAACAATAACAAACAGTTTGGATCCTGATGAGACCCCGAGTTACTCGGTGTCTCATATGGATCCAAACTGTTTGCATAGGTAATCACAGACCCGGGACTGGCAGCGAAAGGGTTAACGGTCGCAAAATGCTCTGCAGTGCTTCTGTAGGCTGATCGATACGGTGTTCCAGTATTTTAACCTTTAGCGTGCAAATGACAATTTGAATGACATTCGCAAACAGTTTGGTACTCGTATATAGTAAAGAGATGCCTGGGGTTATTGAAGGTTGTCTAGAACTGCACACTGGGTATAAACCTGGATTTCTTGCAACGCTTGAGATGGCAGAACAATCCTTATCTTTGTTCTTTAGGTTTTTTTTTTAATTTTCCTTGCTTTGTGTATATATGTACAGTAAGTCCCCACCAAATCGGACTTTTAGTAAAGAATAATTCAAATAGCTTTAGGCAAGTTGCTACTTCATGTAGGGTGAAAGTCATACAGAAAGCTTTCTGCATGACTTTCACCCTGCACTAATCTGAAACTTGTCTTAAGTACAATCATTGATACCAATTTGAACGTCCGCTTTAGAAACAACCACCTGTGGTAAGTGATTAAACATTGTTTTACTATCAGAGGTCCAGAAAAGATGCGTAAATTAAAACATTTTCAAGAATAACTCCTTTATTTCTCCACCAACTCCTATGTTGTGCTTTAGACTCATCTCAAAGAGTAGTCCCAACATAGGGTTTGGTGGAAAAAGTGACGATTTTAGTATCCGAATACGCACACTTTATCGGTTTATGACCATATTACTTCGACACGGTGGCCAGCCGACCACGTGTCATGTCCAAGTATGTGCGAATGACGCTTAATACGCTTTTTTCATATATTTTTCAGATTTCTGGACTGAAGAATACTTCCATGAGACTTGAACACCTCACAGGGTAGGGAATTTACTCACACCTGGAAAGCGAGATTATGAATATATCAAGTATCTGGTACCTGGGTACTTTTGAAGAACAGTCCAAACAACTATTCTAACTGAGGAAAGAAATGTGTTACGAAGTACTGACATGGATATGAAGGATCAACCGAGAATATCCGGCAGGACCCACCTGTCCCCATGGGACCTGAGTGGGCTAAGCATGGGCTTTGGGCTGTACCGACCCCGCCGCCCGAGTTACACTTTCGCCACACAGGCACAACGGCAGCGTAGCGAGAGCTACCGATATGCTGTCAGGAAAAGCGCCTCCGACCTGGACGAATCTCCGGACTTCATTGAGGGAATAATACAGAGAAAGAACAGGAAGGAAAGTTACATCAGAGCAACCAGAAGGGAGGACTTTGGGGAACTTGAGTTAAACTTTGTCGAGGAATGTCCTACACCGCAGGACCAAGACTCACAAGGCGCTTCAATGTCGCCCGTCAGAAATTCTATGACAGCAAGTGATATTCTTCCAAACTCGACGACGAAAACGAACATAAGCAGCCAAACTAACCATACGGATAATAATGCTCAAGCTACGAGACAAAACGGTGCCCAGATACAAATCAAAGCGGAAATTGCCTCTTCCCTGTCGGAGAATCACTTAAAAGAACTCAAAGCGGCCGTTTCGAAGAAGCGCCTCTCTCCAAAAAATGCAAGCCCAGCGTCTAATCATAATAGTCCTAATACTCGGCGTCTGCGCAAGAAAAGCATGAATCTAGCAATAAAAGACTATGACGAAGATTATCAGGAGGATTCAGTGTTTACGTCAGATCAGGTAGACGGGGACCGCGGCGGAAATGACGTCACAACTCCAAGTTCAGGTGACAATAGCTATTTTCCAAGCCCGTTCACTCGAATACGGTTTCGCAAGAATTTGACGTTTCTATGCCTAAGTTTCATATCAATTTTCTCAGCATTCAGAGCAATTCAGAATTTGCAATCGTCTCTTAACGCTACCGACAATCTTGGAATTATCATAATGACGTGTGTCCACGGAACAATGTTCTTGACTTGCCTGTGGGCACCGTTAATTATAAACAAATTGACCGCTAAGTGGACTCTTGTCATTGGCATGTTTAGTTTCATCGTTTGGATAGCCGGGAACTTCTACCCCAGGTTTTATACTCTAATTCCTCTTAGTATCGTAGCAGGAATTGGTCAAGGAATTCTGTGGACCGCAGAGGCATCATACATTCTGAAACTAGCATTTGACTCATCGCGTGTTAATCGGGATGGTTTAGAGCAGGAGATGTTCCGTTTCCATGGGATATTTCTGGCGTGCTTCCAGACTACGCATATCTGGGGTAACCTGATATCATCGCTGGTTCTATCCAGCGCAAGATCGGATTACGAACTAGAGAAGAAATTGAACAGTCCAAATTCAAGCTTCAGTATGAATGTATTCTACAGACCACCAACCTGTGGTGTTCTGTTCCAGTGTAATAAGCAGGTTTCAACAGGTAGGTCATCAGATATGTTTACCCATTCCTCTGTGAATATTCATGTCAGAAATAATGACAATATCAATATGCTGATTTTAACCTTTAGCCTGCTGAGCAAATTATTTTTACAGCATTATTTTACCTACTACATTTTCAAAATTCAAAATATAATCAATTTGTCTACCAATATGCAATCAGGGTGTCAAACAGTTTGGATCCTGATGAGACGCCGAGTTACTCGGCGTCTCATCTGGATCCTAACTGTTTGCATAGATTATCACTCATCCTAACATAGCAGGCTAAAGGTTAATAGCAGATGACCACAGGAATGTTGGCCATAGTAGAAACTGTAGTATCATATACAGAGGTCCAGATAAGATGTGTAAATTAAAACATTTTCAAGAATAACTCCTTTATTTCCCCACCAAATTCTATACTGTGACCACTCTTTAGTATCGTCTCGAAGAGACGATTCTAAAGAGTGGTCACAACATAGTGTTTGGTGGAAAAGGAACGATTTTAGTATTCGAGTACGCAACTTTATATGTTGCTCAGAATTATCTATATAATCCCTTATGCAACAGTGCAGACTTGGATCAGATTGTTCCTAAAGGAGTCGCGTGATCTGGGTCTACTCTGTCTGTGTTAAGGCGTTAATGGACGGATATAAGTATGGTCGTCAGATATGCGTAACCATGATCTTCATTACCTCTTCCCCAACCTAATGAATGTCCACTGATAGTAAAAGGCGTAATGGTGATCTGAAATTATTACTAAATTACTTGATAGATATTCATGTCAAAAATAATTACATCATCAATAGTAATATGCTGAACTTTATACAGTAAAACCTCTCTAAACCCTACGTTAAATTCTATATAAATATGGGTCTTGGAGACAGGTGACAACTTCATGAAGCCACCTGTCATTAAGCCATTAAGCAGCCACCTACCATTAAGCCATTAAGCAGCCACTTGTCATTAAGCCATTAAGCAGCCAACTGCAATAAAGCCATTAAGCAGTCACCTACCATTAAGCAATTAAGCAGCAACCTGTCAGTAAGCCATTAAGCAGCCACCTACCATTAAGCCGCAACCTGCCATTAAGCCATTAAACAACGCCGTGTCACTAAGCCATTAAGCAGCCACCTGTCATTAAGCCATTAAGCAGCAATCTGTCATTAAGCCATTAAGCAGCCACCTACCTTTAAGCCATTAAGCAGTCATATGTCATTAAGCCATTAAACAGCCACCTGCCATTAAGCCGTCACCTACCATTAAGCAATTAAGCAGCAACATGTCATTAAGCCATTAAGCAACAACCTACCATTAAGCAGTAATCTGTCATTAAGCCATTAAACAACCCCATGTCATTAAGCCATTAAGCAGCCACCTGCCATTAAGCCATTAAGCAACAACCTGCTATATAGCCATTAAGGAACAAACTGACATTAAGCCATTAAGCAGCCAATTTCCATTAAGCCATTAAGCCGAAACCTGCCATTAAACCATCAAGCAGCCAACATCCATTAAGAAGCAACCTGTCATTAAGCTATTAAGCAGCAACAAGCCATTAAGCAATTAAGCAACAACCTGCCATTAATCCATTAAGCGAAAACCTGTCATTAAGCCATCAAGCAGCCTCCTACTATTAAGCCATTAAGCAGCAACCTGCCATTAAGCCATGAAACAACCCCATGCCATTAAGCCATTAAGCAGCAACCTGCTATTAAGCCATTAAGCAACAACCTGTCATATAGCCATTAAGCAGCAAATTGTCATTAAGCCATTAAGCAGCCAATTTCCATTAAGACATTAAGCCGAAACCTGTCATTAAACAATCAAGCAGCCAACATCCATTAAGAAGCAACCTGCCATTAAGCCATTAAGCAGCAACAAGCCATTAAGCCATTAAGCAGCAACCTGTCGTTAATCCATTAAGCAACAACCAGCCATTAAGCAACCACCTACCATTAAGCCGCAACCTGCCATTAAGCAGCCAACTTCCATTAAGCCATTAATTAAGCAGCAACCTACGATTAAATCATTAAGCAGCAACCTGTCATAAAGCCATTAAGCAGCCACCTACCATTAAGTCATTAAGCAGCAACCTGCCATAAAGCCATTGAGCAGCTAACTTCCATTAAGCAATTAATTAATCAATCACCTGCTATAAAGCCATTAAGCAGCCTCCTACCATTAAGCCGCCACCTGTCATTAAGCCATTAAGCAGCCACCTACCATTAAGCCATTAAGCAGCAACCTGCCATTAAGCATTAATTAAGCAACCACCTGCCATAAAGTCATTTAGCAGCAACCTGTCATTAAGCCATTTAGCAGCAACCTGCCGAAAAAATATCTAAATTCTTCTCTACTAAAATTCCGGTTTAGAGCGTTTTTACTGTAACGGCAAATAAACACGGGATGTTTTTGCCAAAAAATTCAATCAATATACAGAGCAGACCCTGATCAGACTGCTCCTACAGGAGCCGCTTGATCTAGCTCTGCTCTGTTTGCAAAGGCATGTTGACGTAAATAGGATCACATGATATATCTCTATTAACCCTTTCAATGCTGACTTTTCAAATGGACTATTCCAAAATTATAAATGGTCAAGCTTACCGTCAATATTCAGAGATGTTTTTAAAGAAAAGTATAACATGACAAACAGTGCAGACCTGATGAGAGGGCTGCTTTAGGAACCTTCTTATCTGGGTCTACACTGTTTGCAAAGGACATTAGTAACTCATTTCCTGCACTGAAAGTCTTAACACTTTGTCTACCTTATAAATGTTCACTGTTAGTTAAAGGCGTAACAGTGAACGCAAACGTTTTTTTCTTCTGAAAATGCATGCCCAGTGGTCGACAACTGAACAAATGTATCTTTCTTCTGGGCATCAAACATGAACCATATTGTTATGAAGCCTGACGCCAACGCCTACAAGCTACCGTCACTGGTTGCCTCTAACAAACTTGTTTTATGACATAGCAGATTCGTTCCCAAGATAACATGTGTGTCATTGATATTTTCCATCATATAGATCGTATAATAGTGCAGTTGAATATTTCGATATTTCGAACTCGGATAACTCGAACTTCGGGTTAACTCGAACAAAAAAGTCGGACCTTCCAAAACTTACACTACAGAATTGCTCTAAAATGTGTCGCTACAGATATCTAGAAACATATGTGACAGCTTAATACAGGTCAAAAGTAATGCTGAAAGCTTCTACAGGAGCTGTCAGCGTTACTTTAGACCTGTATTAACCCTTCTCTTGCTGAATTTTAAAATACATTTCTCCTTCTTTACCCATGCCCTGTTGTATAATTACATATATCTTCACTGTGTACAAGTATTTGGCTGTGCAATCACTGCTGTAGAGTGCATTGGTTGCACAATCAACTTGTAAATAGTGCAGACCCTGATGAGACAGCTCCTGCAGGAGCTGTCTCATCTGGGTCTGCACTATTTACAGGTAGGTATATTGACGTGAATAGGATCACATGATATATCTATATTAACCCTTTCAATGCTGACTTTTCAAATGGACTATTCCAAAATTATAAATGGTCAAGCTTACCGTCAATATTCAGAGATGTTTTTAAAGAAAAGTATAACATGACAAACAGTGCAGACCTGATGAGAGGGCTGCTTTAGGAACCTTCTTATCTGGGTCTACACTGTTTGCAACCCTTCTCTTGCTGAATTTTAAAATACATTTCTCCTTCTTTACCCATGCCCTGTTGTATAATTATATATATCTTCACTGTGTACAAGTATTTGGCTGTGCAATCACTGCTGTAGAGTGCATTAGTTGCACAATCAACTTGTAAATAGTGCAGACCCTGATGAGACAGCTCCTGCAGGAGCTGTCTCATCTGGGTCTGCACTATTTACAGGTAGGTATATTGACGTGAATAGCAAGCGAAGGGTTAAGCTGTGAGATCGAGATACTGTTCAGATTAGAAATCGAATAACTCGAACTTCTATTATCTCGAACAACTTTGTATA
>OY755251.1:48833507-48950240 GCA_963576725.1 Azorinus chamasolen | reverse complement strand
ACATGAATATTCATTAGGGAAAGGGTTAAAAGTTTCTGCAATAAATTTAGGCACTTAAATCGTGATAATTTAGGATATGGCATAAACTGCAGAATCAGATCTTTTATCATCTCCTAAGCAAACCGAGCAGACGCTAATCAGATGAGTATTATAGGAGCCATCTGATCTTACTCTACTCTGTTTGCAAAGGCATTAACGGATTTATCATTTTGTTTCAGCTCAAGACGACGGCAATTGAGCATACAGTAAACCCCCTCTAATGCGACAACTTAATGAATTAACATGGACGTCTTTATAAGCAGGTGGTTGCTTAATACAGGACAAAAGTAATGCAGAAAGCTACCCTCTAGGAGCTTTCTGTATTACTTTTGGCCTGCATTAAGCTACCACCTGCATCTGGCACCCAGAATTATACCTCTGTTAGGTGGTCGCATTAGCGTGGTTTTACTGTATAGCGTTTCTGTAAAAACCCAAGACAAATACATGTCAATACTTATATCTCAGTCAATGAACACGTCGTGTTCAAAGTGAAGATAGGTAGTTATAACTGTCAATATGTCAGGCATAATTACCAGAATACAGGACTTAACTAACAGTAACATTACTGGTAGGCCGGGGTGTTTGTGTGTGTTTGTGTTGATGCGGGAGCTATAAAGTAGCATTTCTCTATAACGATCATATAATGAACACACGTGGATGTCTTAACCCATACTCGCCCATGGTCCCGTATGAAATACATTGGAATGTGCATTTATCTTCCTCAACGTTTTAGTCTTCGTACAAATGTACCTCGGCTGTTATCGTTGATAATCTTTCCAGAGCAGTACTAAAGTTTTATTAGTCCTGACCATAGGAGAAATTAGGAGAAATCATTTAATAAGTTTTATTTTCAAAATACAAGCAATCCACTAGGGATAAAAAAAACTGCCGACCTGTTTCCAATTATAAAATTGCATTATTTTCATGCATACTGTTATTACACTTATAAACCAAAAATTACATTTCAATGATATTCTCAGAATTCTTAATAAATCAGCCCTCCTCCCAGTGAAATTCCACGGAAAGCGTTCCATATAGATGCGAAGGCTTCATGCCCTCGCGCCGATAATTATGGGACATATGAAAACAATGTAGAATATCGAAGTAGTGAATATTTAGGGATTTACTAAAGAACTGTGTAACATGACAAATAGTGCAGACCCTGGTGAGACGGCTCCTCTAGGAGCCCTCTCATCTGGGTCTACATTGTTTGCAAAGGATATTAGTGACTCGTCGCCCGCGCTGTAAGGGTTAAATGGTTAAACACGGGGGGAAGGGGGGAGGGGGCTAACTGAGGCAAACTAAGTAATACAGGAAGCTGACTCCCTTACGACGAGCCCTTACATATTTAACAAAAATCCAACTCGAAGAGTGTTTAACATTATAAACTCAATAAGCTTATATTCTACAATGGTGTGTTTGAGCACAGGATTTTTTGTACATGGCATAAACTGTAGAATGATATCAGTATGATTCTATAATCAAACGGAGTTGATTCTGACCACATGACTCCTACAGGAATCGTCTGATCTTGGTCTACACTGTTTGCAAAGAGTCTCTATTGGATAAATGATTATGCCACAGACTCGTTATAATTTAATTAATTAAAGATCTAAGGCTTTGAGTTATTTCATTGCTGAAACGATAGTTTTAAAACTGAAATACATCACAAATGATTAATTGAAAATTATTAGATGAAATATGATATTAGGAGACACTAATTCACGAATATGAAATACATAAATCAAAAAAGGATGACAGCTGTTTTATATTAAACGTTTGGAAATTGATATAAACACATACATCTGTAATCGTTAGTTGCTGCATAAATGAAGCATTTGTCCCTAGGCGACCTAAGAGACTTACAAAACCAATCTCTGCCTCTGCAACAATAGACCGTATATGCATCTATGCTCGTCCACCATCGCCTGTACAGCAGACATTCATTTATTGAACATATGTGTCTTTAACAACAGTTGGTTACTTAATGCAGTACAAACGTAATGCAGAAGGTTTCTATAGGAGCTTTCGGAACTATCTTTAACCTGTATTAAGCTACCACCTGCCTTACAGACCCATAATTAGACCTCTTTTTGATGGTCGCTTAACCGTTTCCCTCATATAAGCGTGTTTTCATGCATTTGCAAACAGGGTAGACCCAGATCAGACGGCTCCTAGAGGAGCCGTCTGATCAGGGTCTGCTCTGTTTGCTAATAAAATTTGATATATCCGTTTCTTTAGTTTATAAAATGGCTACAATGTTCCACCTTTCATATTTCATAATAACTATTTTGTCCATGAATATTCAGTAGTTATTTAAATTTAGAATAAACATAGAACAGGTAAAGGGTTAAGACAAATTCTACTGTACACAATGTAGACCTTTACCCCTTTACTTGGTAAGGACACCTTTTGATAACTTTGCACATAGAGCAGACCCATATCAGACGGCTGTTGTATATAGGAGTCATCAGACCATGGCCTGTCTCATCTGATTGTATGAAATCGGTTTATTTTGTATCACAGGGGCATTTTCGATATAAGTTCAAATTGACAATTTTCCATAATAATGATTGAACATAACATATATCTGCTATTGGATGCTGAATTTTCAAAGAGAAATATTATATCATTGTTTAACAGTAGAGTCCATTCAGTATGAAAAGAACAGATTTGCTGAAGTATATTGAATAACAATTAGTACTAAACTGCTGCAAGTTTTATGATATTATTGAAAATATGCGTTCATATGTGTTGTGACCATTCTTTAAAATCGTCGAAGAGACGATTTTAAAGAATAGTCACAACATAAGGTTTGGTGGAGAAATGAAGAAGTTATTCTTGAAAATGTTTTGATTTACGCAATCCATTTGGACCACTGGTTGCCACTGATATAACAATTCGTAACCTAAATCACGTCAGCACACGGCTTACACCCAGTGAGCAGTGGTAGCGTGTCCGCCTGCGGTATGGAAGGTCGTGGGTTCGATCCCCGGCCGCGACAGACCAAAAGTCGTTAAAAGTTGGTACTAGTAGCTCCCTTGTCTACGCTCGAACTTAAAAGGGCAGTTCTAGGACTGGTCGGCCCGGTGTCAGGATAATCTGACTGGGTGGGGTGCCCTTGCCATGTGCCCGCGGCAGGGGCATTCCAGTGAGGCAGCACTGTAACTTGTCTCAAGCGGGTGCCGTCTGCAAATAACTGAACTATTGTTGGTCGGACGTAAAACCCAACTCACTCACTCACTCACTCACTCTCACCCAGTGAGGCGACATCTCATTTGGATCCAAATAATAATTTCAGGAAACAAAGTCATTCGCAAAGTATATTAAAAACACTATAGTTTGAGCGCGGTGGGGGGGGGGGATAAAAAACTTAACCCAGGGTTAAGCGCGTCCTGAGTCTCTTGACTGACATTTGCAAGAAGCAGCTTGAATCCAAATGGGACGCCGAGATACTCGGTACCCCATCAAATCCAAGATGTTGGTCACTCTGTCAGAAGTCTCCCAAATGCGTGAACAAACCAGAAGTCAGTAAAACATTAACCATCTACACCATATATATACACCTTTCTACGCATTTGCAAGCAGAGTATACTCTAGTCAGACGGCTCCTATCGAAGGCATATTCTGTTTGCTTATAATATACTCAACAAAGTTTCTAATTGGTCATCTGCTAATCTTAAATATTTTAATTAAAGCTAATTAGCTAATTAATATTGTTTTCTTAAACTCTGCATACACGTTGACATACACATAAGCTTTTGATGGTTACTCTTTTTGCAATAACATGTTCTTCCTTCTATGCATATTACAGTTGCGTACAACCTTCTGGTTTTCATATTTTGGTCAAAATATCATATGACCAATTAGAAATTTTGTTGAGTAATATAATATTGATACTATTCTACAGTTCCTGCCATGGCCAAAATTCACGTCCTCTCTCCATAAGCTATTATGAAACAGTAATCTAATTAATATTCATGACGCTATTACTTCTTACATGAATATTCATGGCTGAAAGGGTTAAGCACATCATTAAGCAGACTGTGTTTTCCATTATGAGAAGTGTTGAAATGCTACCTTGAGAAGTGTTGAAATGCTACCTTGAGAAGTGTTGAAATGCTACCTTGAGAAGTGTTAAAATGCTACCATGAGAAGTGTTGAAATGCTACCATGAGAATTGTTGAAATGCCATCACGAGAAGTGTTGAAATGCTACCATGAGAAGTGTTGAAATACTACCATGAGAAGTGTTGAAATGCTACCATGAGAAGTGTTGAAATGCTACCATGAGAAGTGGTGAAATGCTACCTTGAGAAGTGTTAAAATGCTACCACGAGAAGTGTTGAAATGCTACCACGAGAAGTGTTGAAATGCCATCACGAGAAGTGTTAAAATGCCATCACGAGAAGTGTTGAAATGCTACAGACGAATAGTGATGCCGTTTTGAGTTTAAATGAGACAAACACTTACAAATATACATTTAGACGATAACTGTTCAACACTCAACATATTGATAACCTTGTTAACCCTTTACCTCGTGAATATTCATATCAGAGTGATGACGTCATGGATATAAATTAGGTGATGTTTATTATGGTATAAAACATAGTAAATGTAGGCCATGCTGCAGAATCAGGTCTATATTATATAATACGCAATCAGAATAGGCCCTAATCAAACGGCTCATATAGGAGCCGTCTGATCAGGGTCTACTATGTTGCCAAGGCGTTAAAAGGCGTAACACATTCCCTCATATTAACGCCTGTTGATGCCTCTATAGAAGTGATCTTTGAAACCTTTGTGATAAAAAGAGCATTTGCTCATATGGAGCAAATGCTCTTTTTATCACAAAGGTTTCAAAACTACCCAATTATAAAAGTCTCCTTGTCTATATCTAATGCTCCTTTTTGGTAGATTTATTCAAAGAGGTTGGTTCTAAAATTGTCTAGGAGGGAATGGTTTAAAGGGTTAAATTGAAAACAGAACAATGTAAACCAACGTTTTAACCCCTTTGTTGTCAAGCATTGTCGTCTGCTTAAAATTTTATTCTGAAAATTTCTTCCTATTACATGTATGTTTTAAAAACAAATAATCACGGCATAAAAAACAGCTTATATCCTGAAAACCTGACCACATATTGGCGATTGGCAGCGAAATAGTTGTAACCATTTAACACATACAAACGCTAAAGTTGTGTTCGTTTTTCCAATCTGAGTAGACCAAGAGCGGACGGATTCTGCAGGAGCCGTCAAATTAGGGTCTGTAATGTTTGCTTAAAGAGGAAGTCCCTACAATGAACGCATATTTTCAATAATATAATAAAACTTAATATTTGTTATGTTCAATCAGTATTACATGTATGAAGATTGTCAATTTGAACTTATATCGAAAAATGCCTCTGTGATACAGTGCTCCCTCCCTACAACGGCCCTCTCAATAACGATTCCCTCATTACAACAACGCATGCCACTGTTTCCGAAACAACAAGGCTCCAGAAGCAACTTTTTCCATCGTATTTTCTTTATGCCTCCATCAAACCCTATGTTGTGACCACTCTTTAGAATCGTCACTTTGTGACGATTCTAAAGAATGGTCACAACATAGGGCTTGATTGAGGCATAACGGTTTTAGTTCTTGAAATACACCTTATCTGGGGATCTGCAAACAAGCTAATTATGTTTGATTTTCCCTCCCTATAACAACTCCCTCTGAACAACACATACAATCTTCGTATCCCAAAGTGTGTCGTTGTAGAGAGGGAGTACTGTAGTATCGACCTTCGTCGAACAGTTAACGAAACTAAAACGCGAGCCGAGTAAATACTAATACATGTACATTACCGAATAACATATCAAACGTATGAAAGTTGTGTCTTCTTCTGTGTTTATTCCATTGGTTTGCTTGCGATACACTTCTTTTCAACATATAAACAAACGAGTTTTGTATATTTTAGGCACTTTTAAAATGTGTCGAATGTAGGGACTTCCCCTTTAAAATATTATGTAGATCTGTTTCTACAGTTTCTTTCAATACTAACAATCATGTGTTCACGTGACATTATAAAAATCAGCTAATAGATATTCATAGTATCTTTAATTCTTACATGAATTTTCATGATGCAAAGAGTTAAATGCAAGAGACAGAATGTTTGTTTCATAAACATCGCGACAAAGGACGGCCATAAATAGACTTCTTAGGAAAGCCGACAGATATATCTCTTTCACTGCCAGTGTCGCATCTGTGATTACCTATGCAAACAGTTTGGATCCAGATGAGACGCCGAGTAACTCGGCGTCTCATCAGGATCCAAACTGTTTGTTACGGTGACAGTTTTTTAAACAAAAATGAAGATCAATAAAAAAAGGAAAATTGTAGCAGACGACAAAGTTTGCAGACGGCAAAATTTGGCAGCGAGAGAGATATAGGCGAGATTTTCCTGCACGGAGATCAATCGTTCCACTTATGTAATGTATGGCTGTATATATTTCGTTTTTATGTATGTTAGGAGGCCCAGAGAGATAAACAGAGGTTCTACTATACATTAAAACCTCGCCAATGCGAACCTTCGTTAAATAAGAATTGAGAAATGTTAACCCTTTACTCCATAAATACGCCTTTCTATGCCTTTGCAAACAGAGTAGCCCCGGGTCAGACGGCTCCTATAAGAGCCGTCTGGATCAGGGTCTGCTCTGTTTGCATATGATATAATATAGATAGGATTCAACAGTTTCTGTCATAGCCAAAAAAATAAGTGCCCTTGTGCTATCACAACATTAAATCTAATTAATATTCATGATGTCATTATTTTTTATATTAATATTCTTGGAGTAAATGGTTAAGGCATTTGACTGCTTAATGCAGGTTTCAAGTCATGCAGCATTTCAAATTGCATTAAACCATTTGTGCCCACGACCCCATATATGGGCTATATGCAAACAGTGTAGACTCTGATCAGACGCATTATGCGCCGTCTGACCAGAGTCTACACTGTTTGCTGATAGGAATTTCAATATAAAACAAGACGAAAATGAAAATTTAGACCAGGCATCCCTTAGATAAAACATGGATTTATCCAATATGTAAACATGGAAGAATCTACTGGGCGCAAAAAGGTTAAGCTGATTTCTGTCACAAAGAGCGATACTGATATTGATTTGAGTTTTCGGATTTACGAGGTCTTACTGTATCTTAGGCCTGTGTCTTTCATCTTAAAATGAGATTTTTGTCTACTTTGTCTGCAGTTCTAAAAGTACATTTTTCACCCTTCGCTTTACAAACAAACAAGTGCATGGATGTAAATCATTCTGGATCTTGATGAGACGCTGAGATTTTGGGTGTTTTATATGGGTCCAACCAAGGTCGTCACAGACTGGTCTATAATTCAATGAGTGGAATAATATTGACCGCAACATTAAACAATCTATTGCGAAACGCTATTGCAAAACGGTATTGCGAAGCATGCCAAACTCTATTGCCAAAACAGTATTGTGAAACATTCCTTTCTTTATTGCGCTACATTCCAAACTTAATTGCGAATCATTCCAAACTTTATTGATGGAAACTTCAACTTGTTCTACACGGTGACATTCATCTGTATAATAATTATCACCTTCATTTGTTGTAAAATTCTGACCAGAGTGTGATGGTAGTTATTAAGCCCTTTCAACGCTCAACTTTCAAATGGACTATTCCAAATTCATACAAGTAAATCTTACTGTGAATATTCAGGGCTTTTTTAAAACGTGTATAACATGACACACAGAGCAGACCCTGATGAGAGGGCTAGGAGCCCTCTCTTCTGGGTCTTCACTGTTTGCAAAGGTCACTGGTGACTCGACTCCTGCAATGAAAAGGTTAAACATATTTTGACCCTTTAAGCGTTATCTCACCTTTTCCTGACTTTACAAACGCAGTGCATGTACATCTTTTGAAGGAGCTGTCTTGGTCAGCGTTTGTTTGTTTATATGATACAAATCTGATTATTTATTGCCATGGCAATACATTTTCTAGGTGTCTTTTTAAATACAAGATTTAAATTACTATATTTGATATTCGTGTTATACGGAGTATTGAATGAATATTCATTAGTTAAAGGCTTTTAAACCTTTCCCTCATACAAACGCATTTTCACGCATTTGCAAAGTAGACCCAGATCAGACGGCTCATATAGGAGCCGTCTGATCAGGGTCTGCTCTGTTTGCTAATGGAATTTGATAAATATGTTTCTTTACGTTCTAAACTGGCTACAGTGTTCCACCTTTAATGTTTCATTATAACTATTTGGCCATGAATATTCAGTGGTTATTGAAATTTGTAATAAACATAGAACAGGGAAAGGGTTAAGTGAAAAATTAGTCTACTTTTATAAGAATGTATACGTAGACGAAATTCTTACAGATGGCGATGTGGTTAAATCGATCTTTGACCATGCACTATAGGCGCATTGTCTGTTATAGATGTCTGCAAACCAGCTCAAAGTAACTGCTGATAAACATGATATACCAAGGAGAGACAGCAATGCTGTATAATTTCTCCTACAGATGATGACCATGGGACCATGTACTAACTATCATCCGTATAGGAGTACATGTTTGTGCACAGTTAAACAGAGGACAGAAAGTCTCGCTAAAACAACCACTCGAAATAATTTTTAAAACAGGTTGTAACTAAATGCATGACATAAGTTATGAAGAGGGCTGGAGGGGCTTTCTGTATGTCTGTATTACATGCCCTGCATTAACACACTCCCTCCTAGTGACACATTTTGGCGCCTCTGTAAAAGTCACATTTGAAACCATTGTGATAAATAGAGCATTTGAAAGTCATGCAGGATTAAAGTCATGCAGAAAGCTCCTAAAGGAGCTTTCTGCATGACTTTTATCCTGCATTACGCTGCGGCCTGCGTCCAAGACGACCGATATTCATTCTTAACCTAACGTCCAGTTTAGAGGGGATTGACTGTAGTTGAATATACTTTATGTTTTGAAAATGGTGCTGGCGAACATATGTGTAAACCAAATTTTGTTCAGCATTTGAAAGTTGAATGTAAATGTAACATGGTGAAAAAGTTGTGACTCGACTGGGACTCGAACCCAGGGCCTCTGGCTTACCATGCCAACACTCTACCGACTGAGCTACCAAGCCACACAGTAAAGCCTATCAACTTATTTCACCATAATCTCTACACGGCTACACACACCCCCTCTACACAAGAATTCGTCCCGAATTCTTACTCAAAGAACACTCCACGAGTTTCTTATTATTACACATTATCTTCATATAATCTTCATATAAATCACCTTATGGGTTATTTACGTTGGGCGCCAAATGTAACATGGTGAAAAAGTTGTGACTCGACTGGGACTCGAACCCAGGGCCCCTGACTTACCATGCAAACACTCTACTGACTGAGCTACCAAGAAGCCTATCAACTTATTTCACCATAATCTCTACCCGGCTACATAAACGTCACTGTACAAAGTGACACGAAGACATTTTTAATACCCACACTAGAGCCATGGTGTGATGTACATGAATAATTACAGGCATGTGGCAATGTAAAAAAACCCTGCCTAGAATAAACTTCCAGTAGGTACAGTTTATTGCGTTTAAAACCCAAAAGTTTTGACTGAAATCTTAGTAGTTCTTTTATAGTATAAACATTTACCCCATGGATATTCATGTAAGAAATAATGACATCATAGATATTAATTAGATTAATATTTATAATAACACAAGAACATGGGAAGTTTTAGTAGAAACATGTCTATGTCACAGGTGCCCTTTGCATGCTATGTCTCAACAACAACATCATCAACAACAACAACAACAACACAACAACAACAACAACTCCATCACAAATACATTATTTTTTTAATCACATTTCATAAGTATCTAAAACATACCAAAAGATAGTTTTCTGACCCAACCAACACCCTTGCTCTATATAATAAGTAAGTTACTTATTATATAGAGCAAGCGTGTTCGCGAAAAAAACAATCTATATCTCCTACAGGAGCCGTCTGATCTGGGTCTACTCTGTTTGCAAAGGCGTAGAAAGGCGTATTCATGGAGTAAAGGGCTACATTGAAATAAGTTAAGTATTTACCTGATAGAGAATCATTTACACGCATTTGCAAACAGAGTAGACCCAGATCAGACGGCTCCTGTAGGATCAAGGTCTGCTGTTTTACTAATGGAATAATATAAGCCTTAGCCGTTGTGAAAAAAAAATGTTCATGATTTTTATAATGACATTATGGACAAGGACACTTTTTTACAATGGCAGAAACAGTAGAATCACAACTAAATTGAGCAAACAGAAGCTGTCTGATCTGTGTCTACTCTGTTTGCATAGGCGTGAAAGGGCGTTTTTATATCAGGTAAAGGACTAACTGGTTATATGTTTGACGTCTTTGCAAACAGAGTAGATCCAGATCAGATTACCCCCATACAAGCCATCCGAACAGGATCTGCTCTGTTTGCTTAATCATTTCCCTGTTCAATATTCATATAAGAAATATAGTAACACCATGAATATTTATAAGTTGAAATTTTATATTGTAAAATTTTCAAGGGAAGTGTTTGCTTTGACAAAACTGAAGAATCAAATATATATGACTGGAGCTGTCTGGTCTGGGTCTAGTCTGTTTGCAAATGCGTGAAAACACGCTTATATGAGAGAAAAGGTTAAGACATAATAACGATGTGATTCTACAGTTTCTGCCATGGCCAACTATTCCTGTGTTCATATGTCAAAAACAAACATCTAAATAGTACATGATTTTCATTATATCATTATTTCTTACATGAATATTCATTAGGTAAAGACGACATTTACGCACGTTTTTTTCTGCGCGTACCTCATTGAATTCAAGTTATTATCGATGCATTCATGTGGCTTTATTGTGTGTGATGTTTTCTTCAACTAGAACGTCCAAGGCAGTTAACGGAAGCTTATGTGTGCCTTGTTCAGCCTTAGAGTTCATTGCAACCTAAGGCATCATCGCGGTATCCACGTGACTTTATTGCATGCTTTTGCAGACATCACGAATAACTTCCCGAGCAGTTTATGGAATATTATGAAGGTTTAACTCATTCCCTCCTAGACTATTTTTAGGCCCAACTTCTTTGAATTAATCTACCGAAAAGGAGCATTAACTAGAGAAAAGGAAACAATTAGAATTGTGTAGTTTTGAAACCATTATGATAAATAGAGCATTTGCTCCAATGGAGCAAATGCTCTATTTATCACAATGGTTTCTAAATGTTACCTTTCCAAAGGCGCCAAAATGCGTCACCAGGAGTTAATTTGTTAACGAAACTTAATGCATCACCGATGTAATCACGTGGCTTTATTTTTTTTTTCAGACATCACAAAGGACGTCCCGAGCAGTTTATGGAAGCTTATGAGTGCCTATTTAGCCTTAGGGTTCATCGCTTTCTTCCTCGTTATGCTTTGCCTTGATAAGATAGGAGCCAGGATAGACCCTGAGAAACCCGCCTATGAGGTGAGTAATCCGTAGTAATCCGTGGTAACAATCACGTGATTCAGTAAATAGTCACGTGACATAATATAGTAAAAAGACACGTGATACATTTAAAGCGACCACTTTGAAAAACAGTTGGTTGCTTCATGCAGGACGAAAGAAATGCAGACAGCTCCTGTGGGAGCGAGCTTTCTGCATAACTTTCGACCTGCGTGAAGGTACCACCTGCCTTTAAGACCTAGAATTGTGTGCGTTGGTCGCTATGGAGCGTTTTAGATGTGCTTTCTCTGTAGAGTTGTTTATACACAGCAGTACCTCTCTGAAGCGAACACTAAATGAATAGACATTGTGGTCCTTTTTTTAATAGTATGGCAGTAATACACTAAGTTGTGAGTTTTTTGTGTGATTTCCGTCCTGCATTAAGCTATACCTATCTTAACACTTTACTCCATAAATATGCTTTTCTACGCCTTTGCTAACAGAGTAGATCAAGATCAGACGGCTCCTGTAGGAGCTTGGTCTACTCTGTTTGCTTATAATATAATATAGATATGATTCAACAGTGTCTGTTTCAGCAAAAAATACCATATGTTAATATGTCATATTAGAATTTATACTGATTAATACTCATGATTTCATTATTTCTTACATGAATATTCATGGAATAAAGGGTTAAAAACATAACCGGTTTAGAGGAGCTGTATTCCAGTAATCATTTGATTAATATTGCCCAGAGAATGGCCAACCCTTAATCCCATTATTCGTGTTCTGAATTGCAACCAGTTTAGATCCAGATGAAATACCAAGTAACTCGGGGTTTCTTCAGGGCCCAAGCTGTTTGACACTCTGTCAATAGCTTCTTAACTCATTCTCTCCTAGACTATTTTTAGATCCGACCTCTTTGAATCTATCTACCGAAAGGAGCATTAACTAGAGAAAAGGAAAATAAAAAGAATGGTGTAGTTTTGAAACCATTGTGATAAATAGAGCATTTGCTCCAATGGAGCAAATGCTCTATTTATCAGAATGGTTTCTAAATGTGACCTTTACAGAGGCGCCAAAATGCGTCACTAGGAGGGAATGTGTTAAAAGCTTGGTCGAATCGGATGTAGTGAAAATTGCCCCAGATCTAAATAGGAGCAGGTATTATCTTTGTAAATAGGAGCAGGTATTATCTTTGAAATAGCAGCAGGTATTATCTTTGCAAATAGGAGCAGGTATTATCTTTGCAAATAGGAGCAGGTATTATCATTGCAAATAGGAGCAGGTATTATCATTGCATATAAGAGCAGGTATTATCTTTGCAAATAGTAGCAGGTATTATCTTTGCAAATAGGAGCAGGTATTATCTTTGCAAATAGGAGCTGGTATTATCGTTGCACAGCGGGATAAGGGCTAATACAGTAGAACCTCTCTATAACGGCCACTAAATTGTGTTAATTAGTTGGTATATAGGGCAGGTGGCTCCTTAAAGCAAGGTGAAAGTAAAACAGAACGCTCCTATAGGAGCGTTCTGTTTTACTTTCACCTTGCTTTAAGCAGCCACCTGCCTTTAACACAAAATACGTGATGTAATTTAGCTGGCGTTATAGAGAATTTTAACTGTACACAAATTATTGCCAGAAATACCATCAGTGGTATTTATCAATATAATCTGTCTGAGATTTACAAATAGTGTAAACCAAGACCACACAACGTGTCATAGAGGCAACGACTGGACAGGGTTTATAGTAAAACCCCTCTAAACTGGACGTTAATTTTAGTATAAATATCGGTATTGGAGACAGGTGGCAACTTAATGCAGAGTGAAAGTCGTGCAGAAAAATCCTCTTATCAGTCACCTTCCTAATAGTATCTAAATTCTTCTCTACTTGAATTCCGGTTTAGAGGTTTTTTCTGTATACTGTAAGAAACCCCTTAAGCATCTTTAGGTGTCTGTTACACAGTAACACCTCGCTAATCCGAATAAATATTAACCCATTCCCTCATGTTGTAGGTGGCGATGGTCTAATGGTAACGCGCTTGACTATCAGTCCGGAGGTCCGGGGTTCAAATCCCGGTCCCTCCCGGAAATTTCAGAGACGCTTTTCCGTGTCTCCCACCCGCACATCCTCTCCACCCAGGGGTTAAAATGGGTACCTGTGAGGGTCACTCGCCGGTACTGCGGCTGCATGATTGCGCCACATGTTAGCAGTGCTCAATATTGTAGGCCAATGACTCAATGACCAGGGTCGGCTGAGCGGTCATTCGGACTGAATGTAGATTATAACTAGGTACTTTTTTTATATTGACGAATTTTGACGACTCTGTAAAAGTCACTTTGTGAAACCATTTTGATAAATAGAGCATTTGCTCATATAGGAGCAAATGCTTTATTTATCACAATGGTTTCAACTACAAAATTCTAAAATTCTCTAGTAAATGCTCCTTTTGGGTATATTCATTCAAAGAAACTGGGTCTAAAATGGAGACAAGGGTTAAAGAACTATTAAATACTATTTAGGCAGTTGGCTGCTTAATGAAAAGCGAAAAGAGCTTTCTGGATGATTTTCATCCTGTATTAAGTGGCCACCTGTCTTAAATATCGATAATACAAGTTTTAAAGCCTGGTATAGAGGGGCTTTACTGAATTATTGTACATTGCGAGTGGAACCCAGGAAACATGACACGTGTTTGGTGACATTGAGAAGAAATTTGGTGTTATCTAAAACGGCCTCTTGACGGCTTTGCAAAAATAATAGACACAGAAAAGACCAGGGTCAACTATGTTTGCCTATGGAATTATATAGATCTAATTACACTGTTTCTGCCATGTCAAAAACTTTCCGCATTCATATATTATTATACAAATTCAGCTGACAAATATTAATGATGTCATTTTTTCTTACACGGATATGCATCAGATGAATGGTTGGTTCGTGGTTATGATGATTAACGCCCGTTTCTGCCCAAAAATGGGATATTTTCAACATGGCAGAAACTGCAGAAACAAGATCCATACGAGGCTTAAAGCAAACAGAGCAGAACCTGATCAGATGGCTCCTATAGGAGTCATCTGATCTGAGTCTTCTCTGCTTGCAAATGCGTAAAAAGACGTTTAAATAAAGGAAAGGGTTAAATGAGATGCATGCATCAGAAAATCATTCCCATGGAGATTTCAATGACGCCATTAAAAAGAGCTTGAATATCGATCCGGGCTAATCTTTTACAGATATTAAATTTCCCTTTTTTAATGGTCATGGTTCTGGTTCCCTTAAGATGTTATAGGCATATTGATGAAACACTTGAAACAGTTTTGAAAAAAAAGTCCCACTCAAATTACAAATTATCTCAAATATTCAATCAGACAAACCAAGGCAAAATGTGTAGACCAAGATCTAATTGCTCCTGAAGGATGTCACTCTAATTAAGAGTTGTCAAAATCCTGTGTCAAACTACATTACACAACTTTACAAACCGGCGGAGATTGGATGTCTGAATAATTAGTGCAAATAGGTTAACAGCAAATTAGAGTTAACACTTTCCCTTATGTAAGCGCATTTTGACGCATCTGCAAACAGAGTAGACCCAGATCAGACGGCTCCTATAGGAGCCGTCTGATCAGGGTCTGTTCTGTTTGCTTATGGTATGATATAGATTTGATTCTACAGCTGCTGCCTGAGCCAAAACGTACTGTGTTCATATGCCATTATAAGAAATAATTTTATTAATATTCATGACGTCATTATTTCCTACATGAATATTCACCAGGGAAAGGGTTAACACACCTACTACGGTCTTGCTAAAGACAGTTTTCAAAAGTTTATCAACACTGATTTGCTTCCTATATATTTGCAAACTGGGAAGACCCGACTATGGTTAGGATCTGCTTTGTTTGCTTATGGAATAACACAAATATGATTGTACTGTTTCTACCACGGCCAACAAGTCACGTGTCCATTGGCCATTGTTAATAACGTGCAAATGAATATTTATGATGCTATTATGTTTTACATGAATATTGATTGAGTAAAGAGTTGATGCAAAGCAAAGTTAGGCAAAACATTTACATAGGCGTCTCTTTGCATTGCCTTCGTCTTCTATTAAACTCTTAACTCTTACAGTGCTGAACTTTCAAAAGGACTTCTCCTAAATTCAAAAAGGTCAAGCTTACAGTGATTTTAGGCGTTTTTTTACAGAAAAGTGTAACATGGCAAACAGTGCAGACCCTGATGAGAGGGCTCATCTGGGTCTATACTGTTTGTAAACGACATTACTGACTCGTGTCCTTCACTGTAAGGGTTAAATATATCTGTTTATTCATTAAGTAGTAGGGTTAGAGAGAGAGAGAGAGAGAGAGAGAGAGAGAGAGAGAGAGAGAGAGAGGGAGAGAGAGAGAGAGAGAGAGAGAGAGAGAGAGAGAGAGAGAGATTCCTACTGTAACATGGTTTGTATACCCTAATTAAACCAAGTATTCGGACACCCTTAACATTCGGACAGAACTATGCCAATAGTGTAGACCCAGACCAAACTGCTCCTGAAAGACATAGGGTGTCATTTAAGAACAATTTGGGGTGATTATTCGGTCACCCTAGGTATTCGGACAGAGATAAACATAGGCAAATAGTGCAGACCCATATCAAACTGCTGCTGTAGGAGCAGTTTGACCAGGATCTGATTTTATTTGCTATCATATCAGGATGGTGCAACATTGAATTAGTCGCTTTTTCAAATGGTTGAATACGGGAAGATGGGTTTCCGGATATGTAGAGTAAGTAGGATAACATGATATGTCCTTTAACCCTTTCAGCGCCAAATTTCTAATTGTCGTCTGCAATCCAAGTTTGTTAAATCATTCAGTAAAATAAGGAAATGAGATAGCACATATATAGAAATAGAGATTGAGACAAATAGTGAAGTCCCTGATCAGACGCCGCCTTGAAAAGGCGGCGTCTGATCTGGGACTGCACTATTTGTCGTGGCGCATTTATGCGACTGCGGCGGTGAAAGGGTTAAGCGGTAAGGGTTGATTTTCCCCACGCGCTATTGTCTACGTACTATAAGATTGGTAGAAGAAGTTCGCTGAAAGCAGAAGTATACTCACTTCAGTACTTCTGAGAGCGCGGTGTCCTTACTTATCGATTGCCAGCGCTGTTGTGGAACAAATGTAAAATCAATGATCGCGGGCAGACTGATGTACAGTCAAATCTCGATTATTCGAACACTCAAATGCGTACCATTATCGATCTTTAAGACAGGTTGCATCTTAACCCATTACCTCATAGGCTATTTTTAGATACAGCCTCTTTGAATAAATCTACCAAAAAGGAACATTAGTTAGAGAAAAGGAACTTTTTTAGAATTTTGTAGTTTGAAACCCTTGTTGTAAATAGAGCATTTGCTCCTATAGGAGCAAATACTCTATTTATCACAATGGTTTCATAAAGTGACTTCTACAGAGTCGTCAATATGAGGGAATGGGTTAATGCAGAAGAAAGTCATAAGAAAGTTCCCCTGGGAGCTTTTTGCATGTTTTCCGCCCTGCATTAAGCAGCCCCCTGCCTAAAAAGGTCTAACTTATTTTACTAACATTTCGAATAATCGTGATTTTACTGTATTAAAAATGTCTAAATTCGTCTTTACTAACATTTCGAATAATCGTGATGATACTGTATTAACTATTACATCACCGACATCGCCAGAAAGCGACCCACATGGCTTGGCTGCTATGGGTGAATCTTTAACCCTTTCCTCCATAGGCTATTTTTAGACTCAACCCCTTTGAATAAATCTACCCAAAAGGAGCATTTACTAGAGAAAAGTAACATTTTTTATAGTTTGAAACCATTGTGATAAATAGAACATTTGCTCCTATAGGAGCAAATGCTCTATTTATCACAAAGGTTTCATAAAGTGACTTTTACAGAGGCGTAGAAATGCGTATTTATAGAGGAAAGGGTTAATGATTAACTTTGCGAAAAGTGTGGATTCAAATGAGACGCCTAGTAAGAAAGCCCACTCTGAAACAAGTCGATAATGTCGCTTGCCGTTGTTGTCATTTTGCCGTTATTGTCGCTTGACGTTATTTTTGCTTCGTCGCTTGCCGTTATTTTGTTGTCGCTTGCCAAAGCGATGTTATTGTCGCTGGCATATATTGCTGTTTATTTAGTTTTAAAAAAGTTGATAGATCAGCTGTCAAACAGTTTAGATCCTAATAACTCGTCGTTTTTGACGTGATGCATCGCCGTTCTCATTTGCCCTTCATGTTGCAGTCGTCACTGGTGTATCGAATACAGGAATTAAAACAATGATTTTAGCTACCAAAGAGGTGTCACTTAGCTCTTTACTTCATAAATATGCATACACGAAATAATGACGCCATGAATATTAATTATATTAATTATTATAATGGCATATGAACATAGGAACTCTTTTTGCAGTGACATTAAAGGGCGTGAATATCCCTTTGGATAGGTCCATAGACTGGGATATTCACCTACATCATCATGCAGTAATTGTTTATTTACATGGCGACACCGACATAAGTAGAGTCAGTTTTGAATTTGAGTCTTATTTGAGTATTATACTCTTACAATGGTCACTGTTATATATTAACGTACTAATTTGAAACGTATTACGTGAATTAATACTTAGAATGATTAGGTAACTATGGCAACCATCGCAAGAGAAATCTGCATGCGCAGAGGACATCCTGTTAACCCTTTCCCTCATATAAACATGTTTTCACGCATTTGCAAACAGAGAATACCCAGATCACACGGCTCCTATAGGAGCCGTCTGATCAGGGTCTGCTCTGTTTGTTAATGGAATTTGATAGTTCTGTTTCTTTACTTACTAAAATGGCTACAATGTTCCACCTGCCATATTTCATTATAACTATATTCTCCATGGATATTGAGTAGGTATTGAAATTTGGAATAAACACAGAACAGGGAAATGGTTAACCCGTTGCCTTATGAATATGCATGGGTTAAATAATGAATGTATGAATATCAATAAGTGAAATTTATAATGGCATCATGAATAAGAGGAGAGTTTTAACCATAGCATAGACGACAATGATGGGCCACATCTATACAGTAAAACCTCTCTATAACGGCCACCAAATTACATCAAGTAAATTGTGTTGAAGGCATGTGGCTGCTTAATGCAAGGTGAAAGTAAAACAGAACGCTCTTAATGCAAGGTGAAAGTAAAACAGAACGCTCCTATAGGAGCGTTCTGTTTTACTTTCACCTTGCATTAAGCAGTCACCTGCCCTAAATACCAACTAATTAAAACAATTTAGTGGTCGTTATAGAGAGATTTTACTGTATTGCTTTTTATGATCTCATAAGCACACAGAACAGGTCCTACAGGAGCCGTCTGATCTTGATCTATCTTGTTTGCAAAAGCGCCAAAGTGCGTGCCTATATGAGAGAAAGACCTAACTAAGATGTACCGAACACTAGAACTCCTCTATGGATGGAATTACAAACATATCAACCCACCGCTCTAGCCTATATCCACGCTTACGGTATACATATTTTACGTGCCTGTCATGGCAAGGTGATGAAGATGTCCGCGTGATAAGTAATTCGAATGAGTTGTAATTTCACTAACTTTTCCCCTCTATGCTATCTATTAACCGACTTCCATCTGAAACTGTTAGTCTTGCGAATTATTCATTACAGTGCATTAACTCTTTCGCTGCCAAATATTGTCGTCTGAAAAAAACCCTAACTTTATCGTCTGCTACAATTTTCGTTGTTTAACACATTCCCTCCTAGTGACGAATTTTGGCGCCTCTGTAAACGTCGCAATTTGAAACCATTGTGATAAATAGAGCATTTGCTCCATAGGAGCAAATGCTCTATTTATCACAATGGTTTAAAAAACCCAATGGTTTCAAAACTACACAATTCTAAAACCCCCCTTTCTATAGTTAATTCTCCTTTTCGGTAGATTTAATCAAAGAGGTTGGGTCTAAGAATAGTCTTTGAGGGAATGAGTTCCCCTGGTTACTCGGCGTCTCATCTGGATCAAATGTGTTTGCACATATAAGTCAGGACCCGTATTCATAAAGCTCCTAAGGAGATATTAACCCTTCGCTTGCTATTCACGTCAATATACCTACCTGTAAATAGTGAAGACCCAGATGAGACAGCTCCTGCAGGAGCTGTCTCATCAGGGTCTGCACTATTTACAAATTGATTGTGCATCCAGTGCACTCCACAGCAGTGATTGGACAGCAAAATACTTGTACACAGTGAAGATATATGTAATTATACAACAGGGCATGGGTAAAGAAGGAGAAATGTATTTCAAAATTCAGCAAGCGAAGGGTTAACACCATCCCCTAATTAGTTGAATACTGCTTAAACTTTAGAATTCTAACGGCGTTTTTATGACAACAATTGCAAAAAAATGGATCTAAACTGTTCGTCATTCTGAAATTCCTTTTTGAAAATATATGGAAGAAAAATCGTATTTTTATAATTGAAGCAGACGACAATATTTGCAGACGACAATTGCTCAGAGTGCAGAAGGTTAACTTTATTAACCCTTTTCCTGTTGTATATTCATGTAAAAAATAATGACGTCATACATATTAATTAGATTATTTTTTATAATGGCATATGAACACAGGACATTTTTGCTCAGACAGACGCTATAGAATCATATCTATATTACACCATAAGCAAACAGAGCAGACCCTGATCAGACGACTCCTGTAGGAGTCGTCTGATCTGGGTCTACTTTGTTTGCATGTGCGTCAAAATGCGCTTACATTAGGGAAAGTGTTAAAACATTATTCTTCTGGAATTAAACTTAATGTATATAGTGTATGTAATACAATATTCCGAGAGTCATTGACTGGATGGTTTTGCTATCGATTTAGACAGAACAGTTCTCTTTAAACCGTTACTGCATAGAGACGGATTTCTACGCCTTTGCAAACTGAGTAGATCCAGACCAGACGGATCCTATAGGAGCCGTCTGATCAGAGTATGCTGTTTGCTTATGGAATTATGCACATATGACTCTACAGTTTTAACCATTGCCAAAACGTTCCTTGTTCTTCAGGAGCCCTCTGATCTAGGTCAACACTGTTTGCCTATGCCCTTTTGATTGGGCTCTTGGGACAAATGGGTCAACCCATTTGTTCCCACGATCCCATATATGGGACATAAGCAAACAGTGTAGACTCTGATCAGACGCCGCATAATGCGGCGTCTGATCAGAGTCTACAATGTTTGCTGATAGGAATTTCAATATAAAACAAAACGAAATTGAAAATTTAGGCCAGGCATCCCTTAGATCAAACATGGATCAATCCAATATGTACACATGGAAGAATCCACTGGGCGCAAATGGGTTAATAAAGTTTTATAGTGGTATACCATAGAAGAGAACTTTTGCCATGGCAGACAGTGTAGAATTATATGAATACTATCATTTAACCATTTCCCTTATGTAAGCGCATTTTGGCGCATCTGCAAAAGGAGTAGACCCATATCAGACGGCTCCTATAGGAGCCGTCTGATCAGGGTCTGCTCTGGTTGCTTATGGTGTAATATAGATCTGATTCTACAGCTTCTGCCTGAGCCAAAATGTCCTGTGTTCATATGCCATTATAAAAAATAATCCTATGAATATTCACGACGTCATTATTTCCTACATGAATATTCATCAGTGAAAGGGTTGATAAAGTTTTATAATGGTACACGATAGAAGGGAACTTTTGCCATGGCAGATAGTGTAGAATTATATTAATACTATCATTTCAGCAAACAGAGCAGGCCCTGATCAGACATTTCCTTCAGGACCTGTAAAACGACAGTATTATGATGTAAAATGGTGTTTCTTTAGTATAAGTACGATGTAATGTTTGGCCTATCCCTACACATTAACAGACAGTTTTTCTCATAAACTATCGTTTTCTGATAGTGTGAGGCTAACTGGCTGAATTAATACATTAGCTTTTTCCTCACGAGACGCGAGCGACTTTCCAACTTCCATGGAGACGACTTATAAAAATGTGGTGTACAATTGCAGACACCTGCAAATGTTCTTAATGATTCCCTTTCCTTTGTTTTAACTCGTTTGCTGCCAAATGTCGTCTGCAATATTTGTCGTCTGCTGCAATTTTCATTTTTCATATTTTTTTAAAAAATTTGTTTCAAAAAGCTTAGTCACAGTAACTCACAGTTTTGTATCCTGATGAGACGCCGAGTTACGCCGAGTTACTCCGCATCTCATCTTGATTCAAACTGCCTGCATAGATAATCACAGAAGCGACACTAATAGCGAAATAGTTAATATATGTCCAGTTCTATAGTCGAATATGAGTTGGGAACAAACTACATTCTGACATAAACGCTTTAACCCTTTACTCCATAAATACGCATTTCTACGCCTTTGCAAACAGAGTAGACCAAGATCAGACAGCTCCTATAGGAGATGTCTGATCAGGGTCTGATATGTTTGCTTATGACATAATATAGATACGAGTCTATAGTTTCTGTCATGGCCAAAAACTCACGTGTCCGTGTGCTGTTGGAGCAAATTAAATCTAATTAATATTCATGACGTCATTATATCTTACATGAATATGCATGGTGGAAAGGGTTAAATGCTATACTCAAATGGCCTGTCAGTGTTTAACACTGTAGAATTTCAGAATGAAATGCTTAACCCATTCCCTCATATTGACGACTTTTGACGACTCTGTAAAAGTCACTTTGTGAAACCATTGTGATAAATAGAGCATTTGCTCCTATAGGACACATATCACATTTGATTTCAAACTACAAAATTCTAAACTTTTCATTGTCTCTAGTTAATGCTCCTTTTTCGGTAGAGTTATTCAAAGAGGTTGGATCTAAAAATAGCCTATGAGGTAATGGGATAAATTGAGAGACAAACAGTGCAGATTTTGATCAGGGGATAGGGGGTGGGTGGGGGCTCCTCTAGAAGCACTCTTATGTTGGTATTTGATCAGGAGGGGGGGGGGGGCTCCTCTAGAAGCACTCTTATGTTGGTATTGATCAGGGAGGGGGGGGGGGGGCTCCTCTAGAAGCCCTCTTATGTTGGTATACACCGTTTGCAAATACCAATACAATAATTATTGTTTCCCGCATACTAATCTAGTACAGATAATGTGCAGGGTAAAATCATTTAAAGATTTTGTTCTAATATTCTCTGCACCCATTTACTCTCACGATTCCTAAAATTGGGCATAGGTAAATAGTGTAGACCGAGGTTAGAGGATTCCTTACACAATATGGGGGAATACATAGGGAAGAACTATCGATCGAATTTGTGAGAACTCACTTGTATGAAAGTGAACGTTACTCTAAACGCACGAGCGGCGGACATGATCTATCTAGATTATCGATGGCAATGCACTAGATCTTCATTTACTTATTGCATATACATGTATCTAATTAAAGATGTATTATGCGCATTTTTCAATCAACACCAGAAGCTGTACACGTATACATACAATGAAAATAATGCTTACAACCCATTTTCCGACAGGATATATTTGTTCAGCTAAATATTATTGCTATCCGAATACTGCTAAATTCTTTAAAAGGAGCCTCCTTTTTAGAACGTGGATTTTGTTCGGAAATCAGCGGACATTTCGGCCAAGTTCTGAATGACTCTGATTCTATTTCGGAACAACGCTTTGAATATTAAATATCACATGTACAATGGCTGACACTGGTTGTTGGCCTACATGTGCATCGAATGATTATTTCCGGTATGTAAATTTGAATCTTGCGACAGATTCCGGCTAATGGCGAATGCTGTTCCGTTGGTTTCCGTAGCAATCCATTTGTCTAAATTTTTCGACACAAACAACAATTACTAATCGTACTGTTTAGTGTTAAATAAGTGTTAATGTACATAGATTCCAATTCTGAAGTCTGTTTGAAACGCAACATTTGCGGAAATTTGCGCAGCATACATCTTTAATATACTCGAAAAAAAAGAAGTGCAATAGCCTATATTTTTTTTACGATAGCGGAAAGGGTTATACCCCGATAATAATGATGTTGATATAAAATGAAAGAACAATTCCATAGAGTTACATTGGTATCAGTATCAATGCAGTATCATTCTTAATGGCAGCTATACACTCTGATATTGAGCATGGGGGTAAACCTTTAAAAGTTGCAAAAATGGTGGCAAATTTGAATTACGCACAAAGTGTGTCAATGTTCAAGAGTTTAATAACGAGTCAAATAAAATAAATATTGTGTAAAAGTTCGGTCCTTCCAAAACTTACCATACAAAATTGCTCTTGAATGTATGACTAAGGATATCTAGAAACATATATGACAGCTTAATACAGGTGTAAAGTAATGCAGGAGCTTTCAGCATTATTTTACACCTGCATTAAGCTGTCAACTCGAGAAATTGTCCATATTAAAAATCCGATAACCCGAACTGCTGATATCTCGAACTACAGTTGAACTTCGATATCTCGAACTCAGATAACTCGAGCTTCGAGATAACTCGAACAAAAAGTTCAGTCCTTCCAAAATTTACAATACAGAATTTCTCTAAAATGTATTGCTACATATATACTGAAACGCATTTGACAGCTTAATACAGGTCTAAAGTAATGCTGAACGTCCCATAGCATTAGTTTAGAACTGTATTAAGTTGTGGCCTTGAGAAATCGTTTAGATTAGAAATCCGATAACTCGAACAACTGATATCTCGAACTAATTTGTATATAGTCCCTTGGAGTTCGAGATATCGAAGTTCAACCGTATTTGGGTACGTACGTTTATCTGTAGCTCCGATACAGTATACAGTGCTCCCTCCCTACAACGGCCCTCTCAATAACGATTCCCTCCTTACAACAACGTATGTCACTGTTTCCGAAACAACAAGGCTCCAGACACAACTTTTTTCAATCGTATTTTCTTTATGCCTCCATCAAACCCTATGTTGTGACCACTCTTTAGAATCGTCACAAAGTGACGATTCTAAAGAGTGGTCACAACATAAGGTTTGATGGAGGCATAACGGTTTTAGTTCTCGAAATACACCTTATCTGGGGATCTGCAAACAAGCCTATTATGTTTGATTTTCCCTCCCTATAACAACTCCCTCTGAACAACACATACAATCTTCGTATCCCAAATGGTGTCGTTGTAGGGAGGGAGCACTGTACATAAAATAAAAATATATACTTTGTCGAGTTCTTACAGTATTGATTCCCACATTTTTATAAAGTTATTTGGATGGAGCGGTTTAGTGGAGTATTGGAAATTGTAAAAGTAAAGTACCTAGTTATAGTCTACTTTCAGTCCGAATGACCGCTCAGTCGACTGTACATTTACTCCCCTGGTCATTGAGTCATTGGCCTACAATATTGAGCACTGCTAACATATGGCGCAATCATGCAGCCGCAGTACCGGCGAGTGACCCTCACAGGTACCCATCTTAACCCCCTGGGTGGAGAGGATGTGCGGGTGGGAGACACGGAAAAGCGTCTCTGAAATTTCCGGGAGGGACCGGGATTTGTCGTGCCAAGAGCACTGTGGTTATGTCTCAGATACACCCAGAACATAACATTCAATATTCCAGCTTTAGGTAGAATCCCTCTCGGATATCTTGTCGATGTCCTGTGTAAAACTACACATTCTCGGTAACATAGCAGGTTTTTAAGTTAGAAGTATATACATGTACAAAGCTCTACTGGTTTAACTATTTACGCTATAGAAAAATACAGTAAAACCTCTCCATAACACAGTAAAACCTCTCCATAACGGCCATTAAATTGTGTTAATTAGTTGGTATTTAGGGCAGGTGGTTGCTTAAAGCAAGGTGGAAGTAAAACAGAACGCTCCTATAGGAGCGTTCTGTTTTACTTTCACCTTGCTTTAAGCACCCCCCCTGCCTTTAACATAAAATACTTGATGTAATTTAGTGAACGTTATATAGAGGTTTTACTGTAGGTAAGAAACAATGACACCAGTCCATGTTATAAATCATACAACAACTTTTATTATGACTTCTGACAATAGGAAATTGTGTCCATTGCAGAAACTGTAAACACATGTCCATATTCCATGAACAAACAGACCAGACCCTAATCAGACGGAGCCCATAGGAGACGTCTGATCTGGGTCTTCTTTGTGTGCGGTGGTCTAGTGGTAATGCGTTTGACTACTAATCCGGAGGTCCGGAGTTCAAATCCCGGTCCCTCCCCGAAATTTCAGAGACACTTTTCACTCAGGGGTTAAAATGGGTACCTGTGAGGGTCATTAGCCGGCGCTGCGGCTGCATGATTGCGCCATATGTTAGCAGTGCTCAATGTTGTATGCGAATGACTCAATGGCCAGGGAGTATTTGTATAGTCGGCTGAGCGGTCCTTCGGACTGAAAGTAGACTATAACCAGGTACTTTCCCTTTTTACTTTTTTTTTACAAAGACATTAACCCATTCCCTCATATTGACGACTTTTGACGTAATGAGCCAGGTACGGGTTAATTACGACTTCAATGGTAAGCTACAACTAAATTGGATACTCTGTAACCACTTTCACAATGTTTGTATTACAGTAAAACATCTCTATAACGGCCATTGAATTACATCAAGTATTTTGTGTTAAAAGCAGGTGGCTGTTTAAAGCAAGGTGAAAGTAAAACAGAACGCTCCTATATAGGAGCGTTCTGTTTTATTTTCACCTTGCTTTCAGCAGCCACATTCCCTAAATACCAACTAATTAACACAGTTTAGTGGCCGTTATAGAGAGATTTTACTGTAGTATGCCAAGAAGTACATTTCTTATATCAGTTCCAGCATCACTTTGCATGACAACTTTCATAAATATAGCTGGAGCTGGTCTTATGAAAAGTCATTCGTCAAAGCTTATCTTGTGTTCTAGTACACGGCTTTGGCTGCACCAGTATATTCTCGCTAATGCGAAAAAACATAATGTATTAGTACTACTAACACAGGAATGTAAAAACAAGTGGTTGCTTGATGCTCCTACAGGAGCTTTCTGCACAAATCTGTCCTACGTTAAGCTACCACCTTTTAAAAAAAATCCAGACTTATACTTCTGTTGAGTGGCGTTATTAGCGAGGCCGAAATTGTTGCATTAACCATTGATCTCATAGGCTATTTTTAGATCCTACCTCTTCAAATAAACCTACCGAAAAGGAGCACTTACTAGAGGAAAGGAAACTTTTAGAATTTTGTAGTTTGAAACCATTTTGATAAGAAGAGCATTTGCTCCTATGGGAGCAAATGCTTTATTTAACACAATGGTTTCAAAGAGTTTTACAGAGGCGCAAAAAGCGTCGGTAGGAGAGAATATCACAATGGTTTCAGGAAGTGGTTATTACAGAGACGTAGAAAAGTGTATTTATGGAGGAAAGCGTTAACCCATTACCTCATAGGCTATTTTTTGATACAACCTCTTTGAATAAATCTACCGAAAAGGAGCATTAACTAGGGAAAAGGATTTTGTTTTAGAATTTTGTAGTTTGAAACCAATGTGCTAAATACAGCATTTGCTCTTATAGGAGCAAATGCTCTATTTATCACAATGGTTTCAAGACGTGGTTATTACAGATGCGGAGAAAGGCGTATTTTTGGAGGAAAAAATTAATATAGGCTCATTTCTTAGCCAGAATTCATTTTAACCCTTTACGCCTTTTAACCTTTATCATGGCAAGCACGAACAGCTTGAACCCAGACGAGACGCCAAGTAACTCGGAGTCTCATCTGGATCCAAGCTGTTTGACACTCGGTCAAAAGTTTCTCAAACGCTTGAACGAATCAGAAGTAAGTACAACTGCAATATATCAGAGTTTATGCAGAAACAGTTGAACTTCGATATTTCGAACTCGGATAACTCGAACTTCGTGATAACTCGAACTAAAAGTCCGGTCCTTCCAAAACTTACAATACAGAATTGTTCTAAAATGTATCTAGAAATACTTGTGTCAGCTTAATGCAGGTCGAAAGTAGGAGCTTTCAGCATTACTTTCGATCTGCATTAAGCTGCGAATTTGAGGTATTGGTCAGACTATAAATTGGATGACTCGAACCTCTGTTATCTCGAACTAATTTGTATGGTCCGTTGAAGTTCGAGATATCGACGTTCAACTGTATAGTCTTTTTCAGCACGACGAGGGTTAACAATTTATTTTGCAAACAGGGTAGACTCCAGTAGGAACCGTCTGACCAGGGTCTGCTATGCTTGCTTATGAAATAATATAGATACGTATCTGCAGATTATGCCCATTAGCAACATGTTCTATGTCCACATGTCATAATAATTGAATATTGTTTATTTTCATTACTTTTGGCGAACTGTGATTGGCTGTAAAAATTGTTCATACCTTCATGAACAAAACTTTTAGGCCATTCCTTGCCGGAACTACTTTGTATTCGTCCGCAGATATATGAATCGGTATTAAATGTTGAAATTAAACAAATGCTTAAGATTATTATTATTTAATTTCTTTGTTACATTCAGTAGGAATATTAAATTATAAGAAATATATAGAATATTTTTTGTTTTCATGGAGGTATGAAAAAAAACTTTAAGTGTCACCAAGTTTATAAAAAATACCTCCATAAAACAAAAATATTCTATATATTCCTTAAATGAAAACTGATTTATTATTTCTCGCACTGATACTCTATGTGTAAAGGACTGAGTTCGAACACACGACTGCGATCTTCATATGTTAGAAAATACGATAATGTCAGTCGTAAGGTATGTCCTAGGACTGACGTAATAACTTAATTGTAGTCTCCAAGGGCTAGAGGCCTGGCCCCAAGGTTATCAAACTTTTTGCTTGAATCTGAGATCATTCTCAAGCTCAGAATCTGACCAATCGGATACTTGAGAATGATCTCAGATTCAGAAGTTTTATAACCTTGGGCCCTGGTCGGAACTATATTCTGAGTTTTTCAAGAGGTTACATATTGTTAACAATTTTGTACACACTTTATTCACACTATGATAATGCCAATTTTGGGGATCAAATTGCTAGTTAATATTACTGTGCCATTCTTGTCTTGTGGGGACATCAATCACTTTTAATGAAGGTAATGGTTTTAACCTTGTTAGAGCAATATCGATGTCAATGCTCAGTTCTTCACAATTCCGGTCTGAGTCAACCCTTTCCCTGTTCTATGTTTATTCCAAATTGCAATACCTACTGAATATTCATTGACAAAATAGTCATCATGAAATAAGGAATGTGGGATTGTAGCCAGTTTAGAAAGTAAAGAAATAGAACTATCAAATTCCGTCAGCAAACAGAGCTAACTGTGGATAAAGAGTGAGTGAGTGAGTTTGAGACAAGTTATAGTGCTGCCTCACTGGAATGCCCCTTGTCGCGGGCACATGGCAAGGCTACCCCACCCAGTCACATTCTCCTGACACCGGGCCGACCAGTCCTAGAACTACCCTTTTAATGTCGAGCGTAGACAAGGGAGCTACTAGTACCAACTTTTAACGACTTTTGGTCTGTCGCGGCCGGGGATCGAACCCATGACCTTCCGTACCGTGGATAAAGAAATATACTGAATGTAGAGCATGTCTCATATTGGGTCCATCTTATATTAGAAGTCGAGCAATTGGGCCACGTTGAGTACATTCAAACCCCGATTATTGCCATGCCTAAATGATACATAAAGAGGACAAGCACTTAATAATAACATTGTCTTTGATAAAACAGAACTAGATGTGCTTATCACTGATGTATATCGATTGTTTTATATGGGTACTAAGTGTGCCTCACTAATCATTTAATGGCAGTAAGTGCAATGAAAGCTAATGAAAGCTAATGAAAGCGGGCCTGTTGGTAGCAAGCTGTTATTGACAATCATTACGTATTTCATAATCTTGTAAAAGACATTTGAGGGGCGATCAGAAAGTATCCGGATTTTTGTTCTTGTTTTTTTTTTCTTTCGAAAGCTGTTAAACATTCTTTTCAAACTACATTCTGTTCTTTTCAAAACGTTCTCCATCTTCATCTTTATTTGTGCATCTTTAGAGTAGTTGTGCATTTCTTCTGCAAACTATGAAGTAGGCCTTTGTCTCAGATAATGTGAAACATATGAACACCGAACTAGATTGTTTTCTTCAGGACTGGGAACAAAGACTGTAGAACCGGCTTATAGGGACCACATAGGGACCACATGATGTCGATATGATCAAGACATAGGGTCGATAAAACCAAGTAGTTACTTAATGCAGTACGATAGTAAAGCAGAAAGCCCCAAGAGGAGCTTTCTGCATGACTTTCGATCTGCATAAAATCTGTTCAAAGTAAATCATGGGTTTGTAATTTGTGTTCTTAACCCATTCCCTCATATTGACGGCTTTTGACCACTCTGTAAAAGTCACTTTGTGAAACCATTGTGATAAATAGAGCATTTGCTCATATAGGAGCAGATGCTCTATTTATCACAATGGTTTCAAACTACACAATTCTAAACTTTTCCTTTTCTCAAGTTAATGCTCCTTTTTGGTAGATTTATTCAAAGAGATTGTATCTAAAAATAGCCTATGATATTTGGAGGAGTCGTCTGATCGGTATATACACTGTTCGTCATTCAAAGCCTTCTTGCTAAGTATACTCTTTCATACTGAATGGACTCTACCATTAAGCAGGGGTTGACTATTCCACTTTTAAAATTCAGTATTCGAAGTGTTAAGCTTAAATTGAGATTTATATATTTCACTTTGTCAGAAATCAGTTAAATATGCACTTCTCAAGTTTTCGTGAATCACAGAACTATTAACCTATATTATTTGCAAAATATCTATTCATTAAACTCTCTCTTTGAACAGTTTACATGAAATATATGTCTTAAAGGAATAATATGTGTAGTTATTTAATAAATTTAATATTCATTACCGTCTGTATTTATCTTGCCTTGTTCTTTAATAGTTCCAAACTGTCTATTTGTACGCTTGGGAAATTCGTTCAAACTTTCTGTTTGACTACTTATTTGCTTAACCTATGGTTTATCACCACAGAGAGACTTGTCGTTAACTATTTCACGTTAGTATTTCCCGTTCCTCTCTTTAATACTTTCACCGCCGCAGTCGCATAAATGCACCACGACAAATAGTGCAGTCCCAGATCAGACGCCGCCTTTTCAATATTTGTCTTAATCTCTATTTCTATATATGTGCTTTATTCCTTTGAAATTTGCATTTATTTATCTCATTTCCTTATTTTACCGAATGATTTAACAAACTTGGATTGTAGACGACAATTAGAAATTTGGCGCCGAAAGGGTTAACCCGCATTCAGCTATCCGCAACTTGACTCGTAGCTTGGATCCAGATAAGTAAACAAGCTGTTTGACACTCGTGCAATAGTTTCTCAAAGGTTTGATAGAACCGGAAGTAGTCAAAATTGCACCAGTATCCATGCTTATAATAGTTCGTTCTCAAGTTTTTGATTGGCAAGATTTGAGCCAAAGGCTGACCAATCAAAAAATCTGACCAATCAAAAGCTTGAGAACTCAAATTTGACCAATCAAAAGCTTGAGAACGAACTCAGACTCAACTAAAAAGGTTTATAAGCATGGACCCTGAATCCAAATTTGAGTAGGCATTTTATTTCCACAGCAGGTAGCAGTCAGTGTATGTAACCCTTTAATAAACTGTTTCCCGCCAAAGTTGATAATCGATAACCAGGAAATCATTATGTCATGGATATTAGTTAGATCAACTGTCGCAAGGATACTCGACCATTTGGCCGTAGCAGAATCTATAGAATCATATCTATATAATATCATAAGCAAACACAGCAGACTGATCAGACGACTCCTATACTCTGTTTGCAAAGGCGTACAATGTAGAAAGGCGAATTTATGGAGGACACTAATTTCTGAAAAAGTACAGATAAAAACACCGCGCTGTCTGGACCTGTTTTCGGTACTTTTACCATAAACCCAGATGACACAAGCTTGTCTCGTTGTTGTTTGAAATATGTTGCTTTAACTCTTTTGGCGCCAAATTTAAAAGTGTCGTCTGCAATAATAATTTTATATTAAATATAATTATAAACTAAGTAATGAAGGTATATTAGTAAAACATTTGTTTTTAAAAACCTGTATGCTTGTGCTGAAATAATACAGAAAACAGTGAAGTCCCAGGTCAGATGCCGCCTTGAAAAGGCGGCATCTGACCTGGGACTGCAATGTTTTCAATGGTGCCAACAGGCGACATTGGCGCCGAAAGAGTTAAGGTGATAGGTCCTACAATAAACGCATATTTTCAATAACATTGTCAAACTTTGTGTTTGTCATGGTCAATCATTAACCCTTTCGCTGTCAAACTCTGTCGTCTGCTTACTTTGTCGTTTGCTACAGAATTTCATTCTTTTGAATTTCGTCATTTTTGTTTCAAAAACATAGTAACAGTAACAAACAAGTTGGATCCTGATGAGACGCCGAGTTACTCTGCGTCTCATCTGGATCCAATCTGTTTGCATAGGTAATCACAGATCCGGCATTGACAGCGAAAGGGTTAAGATAGAGCAGAGGTCCAGATAGGATGCATAATGTCCTTGGGCTTAAAGGACATGTAAAACATGTGAGTCATCGGCATAAAAATGGTGGTCAAAGCCGTGGTTTCTGCAGATTGAGCCGACAGGTTTTGTGTTCATTATGTAGTGTTTTTGTCCTAGGACCGATCCCTGTGGCACGCTGTATTTCATGTTAACTGGGGTGGACAATTATCCATCTACTGAGACTATTTGATAGCGGTCATTCGGATAGGCGGTCATCCGCTCAAGAAGTTTTCCAATGATTTTGAAGTCTTTTTTCTAGGCGTTTTAGGAATGTTTTATGACCGATAGTATCAAACGCAGCTGATAAGTCCGGTATCACCAGAACGGTACTTTTGTTTTTATCCAGGGATTGAAGGATGTCATTTTGAACTTTCAGAAGAGCAGTTTCTGTTGAATGATGCTTTCAGAACGCTGACTGATGGTGATCATGTCGATTGTTCGAGGTCAAGTGGGACTAAATGCGTTTGTCAACCACTTTTTCCAACACTTTGGAGACAAACGGCAAAATTGATACAGGTCTATAATTCTTAAGTTCAGTTGCATCGAGATCCGGTTTCTTTAAAAGAGGTCTGACATGTGACATTTTGAAGCTTTTTGGAACGTAGGCAGTGTCTAAATCTAAAGAGGAGTTTACAATTTTTATCAGCATCGGTAGGAGTTCATCAAGGCAAATAGGCAGAGTCCAACAACCATGTAAGGTATTGGATCCAGTTCACAGGATTTACAGGGATTCCTTAATAATCTGTTCTACTTCTTCTAGTGTAGATGGGGCAAAATTCTTTATAGATTTCGTTGAATGCTGCAATTCAGTGGTAACTGACACACTGGACACAATGCCCGCGGCAATGTCTGCCCGTATCATGTCTACTTTGTCAATGAAAAAGTCGCTGAAGTCTCGTGCGAGTTGTTTTGAGGATGAATATTTAAGCAATGCGATGTCACTATTTGAACCCAGCAGATGCTTCGTGACTTTGAAAAGACTCATTGAGCCCCCCTGACATGATTCTACTTTTTTCTGAGTAGAAATCAACCTTTGACTGTGTTAGCAGTTTGTTCACTTTGGCACACTGTTCTCTGTATAGCTGATTGTCTATCGTGAGTCTGGACATTTAATGATTTTTCAAGTTTTGTTCCAACTTGCGCCGTACATGTTTAGCGTGGTGCAGTTCCTGTGTATACCACGGGTATGATGGCCTGAGCGTTATGGTCTTAGTACACAACGGTGCATGTGTATTCGCAAGTGCCGCCAGTGTTTGTGTATATGTGTTAACCAGCTCATCAACATCTGTCATATGCATACTTGCTTTGATAGGTTCTGAGTTGAAGAAATCTCGTTTGAATGAATCAACATTAATTGCCATAAGTTTCCGAAATGTAACAATTTTCCTCACTGTAGGAGATTTTGCCGCCTTTGCCTTGAAAGTTACAGACAAATGATCACGCGAAATTTTACCACTACTGTCAGACAGTCATGGATCTGTGACTTCAATAGTTGACACACAGTCGTCACCATCCCGCGCAATAACAATATCTCTAGGATATGTCCACCATTGTGAGTGGCTTCATTAACATGATGCAATCCAAATGAGTGTACTAACAAAGTTAGCAGCGTTTCTGTCATTTGGAAAGTATTGATGGATGTTTAAGTCCCCTATAATGATGACCTGTTTGTCAGTAGTTGCAAATTTAGATAAGAAAAGGGACTATTCATTCTCAAGAAACTCTGCAATTTTTAGACCATTTCCCCGTGATGGTGGTGGTCTGTAAACGACTGCTAGACGTTATATTGAAACAATGTCCCTGTGATACAAATCGTCGATACTTTTTTGTTGTACAGTAAAACCTCTCTATAATGGCCACTAAATTGTGCTAATTAGTTGGTATATTAGCGCAGGTGACTGCTTAAAGCAAGGTGAAAGTAAAACAGAACGCTCCTATAGGAGCGTTCTGTTTTACTTTCACCTTGCTTAAGCAGCCACCTTGCTTAAGCAGCCACCTGCCTTTTACACAAAATACTTGATGTAATTTAGTGGCCGTTATAGAGAGGGTTTACTGTACAACACAATATTACCGACCTTTGTTGAGCAGTTACGAAACTAAAACGCAACCCGAATAAAGAGTAAAACAATGGCCAATAACATGGAAGCTCCGATATCAAACACATATAAGTTTTGTCTTCATCTGTCGATATTCGATTGGGTTTTCTTGCGATGTACTTCTTTTAAGCATATAAACAAATGGTTTATGTAATTTTCAGATATTTTTAAAAAGTGTTGCAAATAGACACTATCACTTTAAAGTACGAAACTATGAACTGATAATCGAAAACATATTCTATGGACAACCTGTCGGTTGATTCACCTCAAGAATAGCACCGAGCCAGAACTCTTCATTGCGTGTCTACAGTAAAACTTTGATTATTCGAACGCTCAAATACGCATCACTGAGACATTTTAAAATAGATGGCAGCTTAATGTAGGATGATAGACGTATAGAAAACCCAGGGGGGCTTTCTGTACGGTATTTATTCTGCATTCAGCCACCACCTGCATCAAACGATCTCAAATCTTCTTTATTAAAATTTCGAAATATCGAGGTGGTTAAACCTCTCTATAACGGCCACTAAATTGTGTTTTTAGTCGGTATTTAGGGCAGGTGACTGCTTAAAGCAAGGTGAAAGTAAAACAGAACGCTCCTATAGGAGCGTTCTGTTCTACTTTCACAGTGCTTTGAACAGCCACCTGTCGTTAACACAATACACTTGATGTAATTTAGTGACCGTTATAGAGAGGTTTTATTGTATACAGTTCAACTCCATTTAGACCTCAAAGAAATGTTAGCACTCAGTACTTAGAGTGGGATTGATGTGAAACATACATAACCCATTAATGAAGCATTACTGATTATTTTATGAATATTAATTAGCTGGATATTTATAAGGGATCATGAAGTCCGAAATTGTTCAGACCTTTATTATACAATGCAAAGGTGTGAAAAAGCGTTTGTATGAGGGGAAAAGTCAATATCTAATACGAGTTTCCAGTTCCAGAGAGCTGCGTTAGGGGACTGTTTAGGAATGTAAGTAAGATATTTTAACTCTTTGTCGACAGATACTCGTAGCAAAGTATTTTCAACTCTTTGCCGACAAATGTTTAACTATTTTAACTCTTTACCGATACATTCTTTGCCGACAAATGTTTAACTATTTTGATTTTTACCGATAAATTGCAAAGTTAACTCTTTGTCGACAAATGGCAAAGTATTTTAACTCTGCCGACAAATGGCAACGTGATTTAACTTTAACCCTAACAGCAATCAAATGCAGTGCATGCATTCATTCCCGAGAGAGCGAGGGTGTTACATGCGTGAAATATGAGCTATTCGAAATTGATTACCGTAGAGATTCTTGCCATGAGCGGGAACATAAATATCGATTGGCTTAAGTTCTGCTTCAGCTTTGTTAAGGATGTGCTGATATGTTTCTTCAATGGTGACATCACATTGATCCCTTTATTCTATGCATATTTGCCCTTTTACCTATTCTATTTTTATTTTAACCCTTCTCTTGCTGAATTTTAAAATACATTTCTCCTTCTTTACCCATGCCCTGTTGTATAATTACATATATCTTCACTGTGTACAAGTATTTCGCTGTGCAATCACAGCTGTGGAGTGCACTGGTTGCACAATCAACTTGTAAATAGTGCAGACCCTGATGAGACAGCTCCTGCAGGAGCTGTCTCATCTGGGTCTTCACTATTTACAGGTAAGTATATTGACGTGAATAGCAAGCGAAGGGTTAAATTTTCAATACCTACTGAACATTCATGACCAGAATATTAATAATAAAATATGGAAGGTGGAACATTGCAGCCATATAGACAAATGACGATTATATTATATTATTCGGTCACATTATTAGAAGAAACACCTTCTTCAATCTCGTGTCCACTTACCCAAAGTGTCTGTACAGTAAAACCTCTCTATAACGACCACTAAATTGTGTTAATTAGTTGGTATTTTGGGCAGGTGGTTGCTTAAAGCAAGGTGAAAGGAGCGTTCTGTTTTACTGTCACCTTGCTTTAAGCATCCACATGCCTTTAACACAAAAATACTTGATGTAATTTAGTGGTCGTTATAGAGAGGTTTTACTGTATTTTTATTTGAGTGAATGTACTACATGTATTAGTTTAACCCTTTACTCCATAGATGCTCCTTTTTAACGCATTAGCAAACAGAATATACCCAGATCAAACGGCTACTGTAGGGGTCGTTTGACAAGGGTCTGTTCTGTTCGATTTTAGAATTAGATAGATATTCTACCATGTATTTCGCCATGGCCAATTTTTCTTTTATCCATAAGGCCATTATAAAAAGTCAGCTAAAATTTATGTTAAATATGTCATTTCTTACAAAAATATTCATGAAGTAATATTCATGTAACAATTAATGATATCATGAATATTTATTAGCTGAATTTTTATAATGCCACATGTATACGGGATGTTTTGGTATTGGCAGAAACCGAAGAGCTAGTTCTGTTATAATTGATCAGACCAGGCGCGGATTTAGAGGGGGTGGAGCCGGCGTACGCCCCCCTCCCCCCCTAAAATTGCCAAAACAATTTTTAGTAATATTTTAGATCTTAAAGCAAGGTGAAAGTAAAACAGAACGCTCCCATAGGAGCGTTCTGTTTTACTTTCACCTTCCCTTAAGCAACCGCCTGCCCAAAATACCAACTAATTAACACAATTTAGTGGTCGTTATAGAGAGGTTTTACTGTAGGCCTATATGAAAATCTCGAATCTATGTGAGGGAAGGGATAATGAACGGAAACCAATTGGTGAAGCCAACAGGACAGACCCTGTTAAATGGGTTCCTTCATGTGCCCTCTAATTTGGGTCTACACAGTTTGTCTGTGTTCCTATTTAGGGACTCTAAGCACGTATGCATTAAAATTGTTATTATTGTAGCCACGTTGTGCTTCGGGGGCTGGTCGTACTTGTGTTGACGTCTTGTTTCAGGTCACTAAACTGAATAAATCTTCAAAGAGATACTCACAAAATGTTCCTAAAGTATAACCCCAGATTAACAATTACAGTAAAACCTCCCCATAACGGCCACTAAATTACATCACGTATTTTGTGTTAAAGGCAGGTGGCTGCTTAAAGCAAGGTGAAAGTAAAACAGAACGCTCCTATAGGAGCGTTCTGTTTTATTTTCATCTTGTTTTAAGCAGCCACCTGCCCTAAAAACCAATTAATTAACACAATTTAGTGGCCGTTATAGAGAGGTTTTGCTGTACTGAAACACTGTATAACCTCGGACCCAGGTTGATTATGAAACTTATATAGATCTGATTCTAAAGCTATTGCAATCTAACTCGGCATCTCATCAGGATCCAAGCTGTTTGACACTCGGTCAAAAGTTTCTCACCAGCTTGATCGAATCGGAAGTAGTCAAAATTGGACCAATTCCAAAGTTGAGCAGAAGTTATCATTTCTCACAAGTAGGGGTTAACCTTTAGCCTGCTGAGCAAATAATTTTACCGATTTTTTCACCTACTACATTTTCAAAATTTAAGCTACAAATGTATAATTAATGTGTCTACCAAAATGCAATCAGGGTCTCAAACAGTTTGGATCCTGATGAGACGCCGAATTACTCGGTGTCTCATCTTGATCCAAACTGTTTGCATATGTATTCACTCATCCGCCCATAGCAGGCTAAAGGTTAATGTGTGGCCATGATATGAGTTTGGGATTTCCTCCAAAATAGACTGGACCATTATTGTTTCAATGTCTTTAGCTGAACCAGTAATTTGGGGCGAACAATTGTCATGACACTTTCGCTATTACCGTTTATCCTTTGACTACCAGAATTTTCAAAGTAGAATGACCCATCAGTGTTTAATGATAGAGTACACCCAGTAAGAAAAGCATAAACACATCAGAGGAGTGCTGGTGACAAACAGTGCAGACCCTGATCAGAGGGCTCCTCTAGGAGCCCTCTGATCTGGGTGTACACTGTTTGCAAATGGCAGGACATTCGTTTCCCGTATTTAAAAGGTTAAACAATGGTTATAACTAAATGTGATTGATACCCAGCCAGTGCAGAAATGGCATAATGAGCAAGTCCATCTTTAAACGATTCGGGACAGTCGCACTTTATATCTCAATATGCAGTAAAACCTGTTTCAAGCAACCACCTAACAGAGGCATATTTCCAGGTCTTACAGTCAAGTAGTGCAGTAAAACCTCTATATAACGGCCACTAAATTACATCAAGTGTTTTGTGTTAAAAACAGGTGGCTGCTTAAAGCAAGGTGAAAGTAAAACAGAACGCTCTTATAGTTTTACTTTCACCTTGCTATAAGCAGCAAATTGCCCTAAATACCAACTAATTAACACATGTTAGTGGCCATTATAGAGAGGTTTTACTGTAGCTTAATACGGGACGAAAGTTATGCAGAAAGGAGGTTTCTCGTTAAAAGGCGTTTGAAAAGGTGAATGAAGTAACCCAGGTGCCCTTCGCATGGTATGTATCAACAGCAACTCCATCACAAATCCATTATTTTTTAAGCACATGTCATAAGTATCTAAACCATACCAAACGATAGTTTTATGACTCGACCAAAATTTTTTTTTTATGAAACTGAGTTATTTGTGTATAATGTTATCTAATTAATATTCCCTGTGGAATAAAATAAACATACATGTAGTTAAAAAAACATTAAAAGATTTTTCTTTTTTTTAACTAACACCCCTGCTCTATATAATAAGTATTATAGTAGTATAATAAGTACTTATTATATAGAACAGTGGTGTTCGCGAAAAACAATCTTTTTGTTTTTTGGTTGGGTCAGAAAACTATCTTTTGGTATGTTTTAGATACTTATGACATGTGATTAAAAAATAATGTATTTGTGATGGAGTTGTTGTTGGGACATAGTATGCGAAGAGCACCTGTATAAAGGAAAGGGTTAAACCTTTTCTCAAGCTAACCATGATCTGACTCGCATTTGCAATCAGCTTAACCCTTTCCCTGTTCCAAATTTCAATACGTACTGAATATTCATTAACAAAATAGTTATAAAGAAATATGGAAGGTGAAACATGGTAGCCATTTTAGAAAGCAAAGAAATCTATCTTTCAAAGTCTATTAGCAAACAGAGCAGACCCTGATCAGACGGCTCCTCTAGGAGCCGTCTGATCTGGGTCTACTCTGCAAATGCGTGAAAACACGTTTATATGAGGGAAATGGTTAACCATTCTCGTCTAAACAGCCACCTGTCTCGTGTTTGCAAATAGGCTGGATCCAGATCAGATGACGGGTACTCCGACTGCCAAACTGCATGACATACAACAGCTTGATCGAATCGTTAATACTCAAAATTGCACCAGCTTCAAACTTGAATAGCTATTATGTTTTTCACAGAGGAATACAGGTTAAGTCGGTAGATCTATATATTCCATTTCCTAAGTGATAACCTAAAACTAATTCGATGCATCGTGTCATCATATTTTTTCTATGGTATTAATTTCTTTAAGGAATAAACGTTTGTTACACTATAGCTTCATCTGGACATGGAACAATTGCCAAAACCTTTTATATACGGTAAAAAACTCGACACTTCGAACTCTTAGTAATGAGGGTTTGGTCCCTTTTTAGGCAGGTGGCTGCTTAATGCAGGGTGAAAGTCACGCAGAAAGCTCCTAGAGGAGCTTTCTGCATGACTTTCACCCTGCATTAAATTGCCACCTGTCTTAAAGACCAATAATGATACGTATTTTGAGAGTTCGAATAATCGAGATTCTATTGTTGTGATATATTACGAAACAACCCATTTGAACTCTTGGGAAATTAATTCCAAATATGCATTTGACTATCTATTTGCTTAACACTTGATTTATGATAATAGAATTATCTAATGGAATTTGAGAAAGCGGGGGTATTTCTAGTTTTAATATATCATTTATGATTTTTGTTCACAACAAATTGATATAGCAATAGTATAGAAACATTGAGAAATGCTTAGGCTGATGGCTGCTTAACCTTTAGCCTGCTGAGCAAACTATATTTAAAGAATTTTTCACCTACCCCTTTTTCAAATTTCAAGTTTTGATCGATTTGTCTACCAAAATGCAATCAGGGTATCAAACAGTTTGGATCCTGATGAGACGTCGAGTTACTCGGCGTCTCATCTGGATCCAAACTGTTTGCATAGGTATTCACTCATCCGCCCGAGACAGGCTAAATGTTAATGAAGATTGAAAGCGATTCAGAAAACACTCCCATGTGAGCTTTTCTTTTTTTTTACCTCTGTATTAAGTTGCAACTTTGTCTTAAAGATCGATAATTATACTTATTTGTGTGTTCGAATTAGCGTTTTTTTTCCGCTTTAATATGGACATTACTTTGTAAACACTTAACTTGGTAGAAACGCCTTTCCACACCTTTGAAATTACGGTTGATACAGATTAGGTGGCCCCTGTAGATGCTGTCGGATCAGGGTCTGCTATGTTTGCTTATGGACTTCGATTCCACAGTTTCTGCCAAAGCAAAAACATCCTGTTTTCATATACAGTAGAACTTCGATATCTCGAACTCGGATAACTCGAACTTTGGGATAACTCGAACTAACAGGTCGGTCCATTCAAATCTTAAAACCCAGAATTGCTGTAAAATGTAGCGCTACATAATTATATTTAGAAACACACGTGTCAGCTTAATACAGGTCTAAATTAATGCTGAAAGCTCCTACCGGAGCTTTCAGCATTACTTTAGAACTGTATTAAGCTGTGACCTCTAGAAATTGTTCAGATTAGAATCCGGATAACTCGAACTTCTGTTATCTCGAACAAATGTGTATAGTCCCTTGAAGTAGTTCGAGACACCGAAGTTCAACTGTACTATTCATATGCAAACAGAGCAGACCCTGATCAGAAGGTTCCAATTGGAATCGAATCGTCTGATCTTGATCTACTCTGTTTGTAAAGGCTTAGAAAAGCGTATTTAGGGAGTAAAGGGTTAATTTAATACTTATTTGAGTGTTCGAATTAGCAAGTGTTCGAATTAGCGAGTGTTCGAATTAGTGAGTGTTCGGATTAGCCAGTTAAGATGCGTAAATCAAAACATGTTAAAAATAACTCCGTTATTTCTCAACCAATCTCTATGTTGTGACCACTCTTCTACCATGATTCTAAAAAGTGGTCACAGCATAGGGTTTGGTGGAGAAATGACGATTTTAGTAATTGAGTACGAACATAAATATGTTGCTATGGTGACACAACTGTTTGATACTCTGTGTTTACCAAAATGAAAGCGACGAAGAAGTCATGGCTCCGAGGTTATAAAGCTTTTTGCTTGAGTCTGAGATCATTCTCAAGCATCTGATTGGTCAGATTCTGAGCTTGCTCAGAATCTGACCAATCAGATACTTGAGAATGATCTCAGACTCAGAAGCTTTATAACCTTGGACCATGTTCTGTTGTGCCAATGAAATTTTTTCTCAGAATAACGTACAGTAAACCCCCTCTAAACCGGAATTCTATAGTAGAGAATAATTTAGATACTTTTAAGCATGTGCTATTACTTTCACCCTGCATTAAGCAGCCACCTGTCTCCAAGACCAATACTGATACTAAAATTGAACGTCCGGTTTAGAGAAGTTTTATTGTATATTGTTGTAGCGTGTAAGATGTAACAATTATCCCGCTATTCTAACTCTTATTTTTCAAAACGCGACCTGACATGCATTTACAAAACATCTTAGATGCTTGATCAGTGTCTGCGCTATATATGTATGATATAATAACATTAAAATCTCGATTATTCGAAATTTTAGTAAAGAAGAATTTAGACCCTTTTAGGCAGGTGGCTGCTTAATGCATGGTGAAAGTTATGCAGAAAGCTCTTAGGAGCTTTCTGTATGACTTTCACCCTGCATTAAACTGCCACATGCCTTAAAGATTGATAGTGAAACGTATTTTAGTGTTCGAATAATCGAAATTTTACAGTATAGATACCTTACAGTTTCTACCATGGCTAAACTGCTTAAGTGTTCATGTACTATTATAACAATTAATCTAATTAATATTCATAATGGCATTATTCCTCACATGGATATTATTGGAGTAAAGGGCTTACACGTTTAACCCGTCCTTCATATAAACGCATTTTCACGCATTTGCAAACAGAGTAGACCCAGATTAGACGGCTCCTACAGGAGCCGTCTGATCAGGGTCTGCTCTGTTTGCTGATGGAATTTGATAGCTCTGTTTCTTTAGTATCTTAAATGACTTCCATGTTCCACCTCTCATAACTCATTGTAACTATTTTGCCCATGAATATTCAGTAGGTATTAAAATTTGGAAAAAAAACAGAGAACAGGGAAAGGGTTAAGCTATACATTATAACCTGTATTTTTACACGTGGTTTCTGTGTAAATCTCGAAAGCTACCAGCCCTAGCTGCACCACTATTTTTAAACTGCAGGGCATAATCTGATTCCCATTTGAATGAGATGGTGAGATATCTGAAAATGATGGACATGTCGCTGAGCAAAATAATTTAACCTTTAACCAGCTGAGAGCGACCTGACAAACTTGAGTGTGACATTACAGTCAACTCGGATCATGGCGAGCCGCCGAGTAACTCGGCATTCCATCAAGACCCGAGCCGCTCAGTGACTCGGCGTCACATCAAGATCCGAGCCGCCCAGCTCGGCATCCCATCAAGATCCGATCCGCCGAGTGACTCGGCATACAATCAAGATCCGAGCCGCCGAGTGACTCGGCATGCCATCTAGATCCGAGCCGCCAAATCACTCGGCATCCCATCAAGATCCGAGCTTTTTGATACTTTGTCAAACGTTTCTCACAAGCTGGAACAAATCGAATGTAAATAGAAATATTACAAAGAGAAAACTGCCGCACGCTAAGGGTTAACACCGAACTGCTGGAAAGTTTGGTTGCATTGAAATTAATTAGTTATACGGGGGGGGGGGGGAGGGGGCAACTATCAAGACTAGAGAATTGTATTCAAATTAATTATTAACCCTTTACTCCATAGTTACGCATTGTTACGCCTATGCAAACAGAGTAGACCCACACCAGACAGCTGCTGTAGGAGCTGATGAACCAGAGACTGCTCCATTTGCTCACGGGATAATACAGTAAAACCTCTCTATAACAGCCACTAAATTGTGTTAATTAGTTGGTATATTAGAGCAGGTTGCTGCTTAAAGCAAGGTGAAAGTTAAACAGAACGCTCCTATAGGAGCGTTCTGTTTTACTTTCACCGTGCTCTAGGCAACCACCTGCCTTTAACACAAAATACTTGATGTAATTTAGTGGCCGTTATAGGGAGGTTTTACTGTATAGGCATGATTCGTCAGTTTCTGTAATGTTAAACAACTGCTTATATAAAATGCAGTTATCCATAATGCCAGTTTTTCTTACATGAATATTCATGATCTAAAAGGGTGTATATACTTCTACTATTATGCTAAACTGCATCGGTCGTTACTCGTTAGTCTTATGCTGTGAATAGCATAGCTTTAACTCTTTCGCTGTCAAATTCTGTCGTCTGCAAACATTGTCGTCTGCTACAATTTTCATTTTTATTTTTCTTCATTTTAAAAAAAACCCCACACCAACCCCACAACCACAATGTAACAAACCGTTTGGATCCTGATGAGACGCCGACTTACTCGGCGTCTCATCTGGATCCAAACTGTTTGCATATATAGGTATTCACAGTTGCGTCATTGGCAGCCCATTACGTGCTAAACAATTATGTCTGTCAACACTGATCTGTTGCATTTTTACAGGGTGTCCGAAAAGAAAGGTAACACATTCATACTTTAACAATTTTGATTTGAAAGTGTTACCTTTCTTTTCAGACACTCTGTACTTACTTCTGATTTGCGCAAGCGTTTGAGAAACCGTTGACCTGACCGAGTGTCAAACAGCTTGGATCCTGAAGAGACTCGCCGTCTTATCTGGATCCAACGCAGGTGGAATATAGTCTTCATATTGTCCGTCCGTACCTATGTACGTCCGTCCGTACGTACGCCCGTACACAGATGCACAACGCTCATGACTTTTTTGTGTGAATATGCGCTTAAAGAAAGGACGCTTTGCTCCGATCAGAGTTATAAATAGAACTTTGAAATATTCGCTGTATAACATGTAGAGAAAAAATATTGTGTGACCATCTCCTTATGAACCATTTGGAAGAATTATTTCAAAATTTCACAAATTAACAACTTTGATGTGAAGATGGACATAAAAATGAAAATATTTGGTGCGACCATTTTACCAGAGTTTTGAATTTTCATCACTACATGAATATAGGAAATGGTAAAAAAATATTGTCTTCTATAGTTTTTCACGTGTTATCATAGGTCTAAAGTGAATTTGCTATTACATGAAGTTTGAGGTATGTCCGCCGTATTGACTGGTTAGTATAGTAGAACCTGTCTTAAGCGACCATTCATTTTTTGAATATATGAGTTTTAAAAAGCAGGTGGTTGCTTAATGCCGGGCAAAAGTAATGCAGAAAGCTCCTATAGGAGCTTTCTGCATTACTCTTGACCTGCATTAAGCTACTCTCTGCCTTGTAGGCCATCCATTATACATCTTTTTGATAGGTTCAACTGTATGGGACGTTGCGTTCGATGTTGACGTCAGTTTTGAAAATCGCGTATTTTTGCGTATAAAATATATGACATCTCTGCAAATAATTACAGCACCAAAATTAAATTTATATTGCCGGAAAGAGCTAAACACTACATTGCCGACTATTATATTTTTACGTTTCTTTGTATTCCTCAGTTAATTTTATAATGAAAAACTATCGGCGACGTCGTCATTTTTCCGCGGGTGAGGTGTAACACAAAACGGGGGTCTGCAATATTCAGAACCTATTTTATTGTTGCCTGTGTGGATATTTTTTCCGGAAAAGATCACCAGATGACGTTACGTCGTTTCAGCTTCACGTTGCTACAACGTCCGGACAATAAAATACAACATGAACAGTTACAATTCTATAAAATCAACAATGAGGAAAAGGAGAGATTTTAGAAATAAAATCACCATCATGTTGAGTGTTATGATGTATTCACAGCAAAATTAGTTTTTTTTAAAGTATCATACATGTTGTAAAAGTACATTTGATATGCTTAAAAATGATATATGTTAACCAGAAATTTAGTAACTGGAATAATGCGAAAAACGTGAATATAAATGTCTAGCCACTATGTAACACATGGGTAAAATGTCGACAAATTACCATAGTGTGTATCTTCGTTCTTAATTTGTGAAATTGTACCTGAACCAAACAAAAATATATTTGGAAGATAAAAAGTACATGTGTCCATAAACATAATAATATAATTTTCGGGAGGTTCAAACCTCGCACATACATTCACAACAGGTCACTGTAAACACATATCAAACATAAAGAAAATCGAGTGTTTATTTCATTGACAGAAATAGAACATGATTTTAAACCGCTGTTTCTGGTCTTATGAATACTATTTTTTCTTAATCCGTGTGTGTTAATATCATACTTTTTATATGAAAATGTCAGAAATTTATTACGGAATAATTACATGTATTACTTTTAAATATCGGACAATTTATTTACAAACAACATGCATTTGAGTAACGCTGCTGACATCACGGCGTCGCAGTAACGGCGTTACGCATATTGACGTCAACAAAGAACGTAACGTCATATGTATTTGACATTACGTCGAACATCGAGCATTTATTTTCAGTTTCATGCAGTTATTAGCTCGAGTACATGTACATGTATATAGATCTAGTCTTATTTCAAATGAGGATTATTTGAGGTTTAATCTTTATAGACATTAACATTTAACCCTTTCCCTGATGAATATTCATATAGGAAATAATGACGTCATAATTACGAATAAGATAGTAACCCTGCCTCTCATCAGAATTCAAGTTGTGTAACCCTTGACCACAGGCGTCCGGTCCATGAAATATGTCTAAAATAAGTTAAAATGTCCCTAAACTGAGGTTTTGTAACATTTGGATCCGAAAAAATAAAGTTTGGGGCGTTTTGAGACAAAACTGAAATTTTGTATATTCTATGCATCACTCTTACGAGCCGAATGCCTGTGTCCTTGATCAGTATTTTCGAATCGGAATCAGTCATATTGCACCAGTTTACAGGCATGCAGAATTAGTTTTAGGGTAACGTTCGAATGGGTAAAACAAAAGTAGTGTTTTAGTCTTTTTGCCACATCTTAAAGCATAAAATGCGTCATGTATCAGTAAAACCTCTCTAAACCGGAATTCTAGTAGAGATGTATTTGGATACGTTTGGGCTGGTGGCTGCTTAATGTGGGTGGAAAGTCATGCAGAAAGCTCATAGATGAGCTTTCTGTACAACTTTCACTCTGCATTAAGCTACCACCTGTCTCCAAGATCGATATTTATAGTAAAATTGAACGTCCGGTTTAGAGAGGTGGCTGTATCAGTCAACTGTGTGTTTTAGACAGCTCAAATGTCTATAAACACTTTGGTGGATGGTCCATGTTAGAGCATGTCAGTGAATGTCGAAGACGAGTAGCGTGAGCGGCAGGGCAATCTAACTGAATTACCTATCAATCAAATGTAGTTCATCAGCATACTATGACAGACGTGTGAAACACTCATCTGTAATAGTGAGGATGACTCGAAGTGACGGGCTGTAGGCTTAATATCCTGTACTTTGAAGTGTTTCGCCTTGCATTAGATTTAATATATAACCCTTTACTCCCAAAATATCAATTTAGCACATAATGACATCATGAATATTAATTAGTTATCGATACACGAACACTAGAAAATATGGCATGAAACAGTTTACCGATGTGGCTTTAGAAATTAGTTTATGGAGCAAAAAGTACAATAGCTGATAAGGAAGCTCCATCAGGAGCGCTCTGGTCTTGATCTATACTATGTGCCTAAATTATATTGAAAAATAGAGGCAAAATGAGTTGAAAATGGAATGAAAATGGTTTAACGTATGTTTACTATGAACCAGTTCTGACGATGGACTGGTAAAATACACAATTGCCTGGGAAATTCCACTCTCTGCTTTAACCCTTTATTCCATAAATACGCATTTTTACTCATTCGCAAACAGAGTAGCCACAGATTAGACGGTTTTTCGGGGTCCGTTGTATTTGCTTTTGAAACAATATACACAGTAGAACCTGATTTAACCCTTTTACCGCCGAAGTCGCAAAAATGCACCACGACAAATAGTGCAGTCCCAGATCAGACGCCGCCTTTTCAAGGCGGTGTCTGATCAGGGACTTCACTTTTTGTCTCAGTCTCTATTTCCATATCTGTGCTTTATTCCTTTGAAGTTTGCATTTATTTATCTCATTTTTTTATTTTACCATATGAATTCACAAAATTCGATTGCAGACGACAATAAGTAATTTGGCGCCGAAAGGGTTAAACGGACATCAGAAGGAGGTCTTATTGTGGGTCTGTATGGCAGGTAGTGGCTTAATACATGTCACAAGTAATGCAGCAATCTCCTATAAGAGTTTTGCATTACTTAAAACAATACTTTTGTCCTGCATTACGTAACCACCTGCTTTTTAACCCTTTCCTCCATAGTCTATTTTTAAACACGACCTCTTTGAATCAATCTACCGAAAAGAATCATTTACTAGAAAAAAGGAAAAAGATTAGAATTGTGTAGTTTTGAAACCATTGTGACAATTAGAGCATTTGCTCCTTAGGAGCAAATGCTCTATTTATCACAATGGTTTCATAAAGTAACTTTTATAGAGGCGTAGAAAGGCGTATTTATAGAGGAAAGGGTTAAGACTCCTATGTTCAATAAATGAATGGTCGCTTAGGACATGTTCTATAGTCTCCGCCATTACCAAACCTTCCTGTGTTCATACGCTGCAATAAAAAAATCATCTAAATAGTAAATACTATTTATGACGTCTTTATTTCTTACATACATTTTGTAAATATTCACGCAGTATATTGTTAATGCACAAGTCTATCCAGTGTCATTGATTTCACATTTGTTTCCACAACAAAATTGACAATCGATAAGTGAGGACACTGCACACTGAAGATCTACAGATATTAGTCCCTGTGTGTTGTCTTGGCGTTTTCGTGAATTTCACATCTTATTGGTGTGTGTGTGTCTGAGTACTGTAGAACAGTAAAACCTCTCTAAACCGGAAGTTCAATTCAGTTTAAATATCAGTCTCGGAAACAGGTAGCAGCTTAATGCAGGGTGAAAGTCGTACAAAAAGCTCCTATAGGAGCTTTCTACATGACTTTCATCCTGCATTAAGCAGTCGCCTGCCTAAAAGTATCTACATTTTTGTCTTCTAGAATTCCGGTTTAGAGGGGGTTTATTGTATAAGAGTGGGTATATTTATTTTACATTTTGAGTTTGTCGCCATAATGTCAAAACTCCTGCACCTATCATAAGTGTGGCATATGAACACATGATCAGATCTATATTACATGATAAGCAAACAGAGCAGACCCTGATCAGACGGCTCCTATAGGAGCCGTCTGATCTGGGTCTACTCTATTTACAAAGGCGTAGAAATGCGTCTCTATGGAGTAAAGGATTAAGCGCTGAACATCATTCTCGACCAAATTCCATATGCCAAACATTTTGCAAAATGCCTAATACTTTCCACAGTTTATTTGATACTAAGCGCGCTTAACCCTTCTACGGCTAAATGCGATCTGGCTTGCATTTGCAAACAGCTTGGAACCAGATTTGACACCGTGTAACTCCCGAGGATTCAAGCTATTTGACACTTGTTCAATAGTTTCTAATGATGAGATCGAACCGGAAGTAGTTACAAATTCAATGGATCCAAATTTGAGCAGACATTATTTTTTTGTCCACAGCGAGATGAGGGTTAAATGTAAGCTAACCGATATTTAAAGCTTGTATTAATGGTCCAAGTAATTCAATGAAAATTCACTTAGCGATAGCTGATATGTTATACTTTTTATCCCTTTCCTTCATATTAACCAATTCCCACTTAGGTTATTTTTAGACGTCACGTCTCTTTGAAAAAGTCTACCAAAAAGGGGCATTTACTAGAGAAAAGGAAATGTTTAGAATTGTGTAATTTTTAAACCATTCTGATAAATAAAGCATTTGCTCCATAGGAGCAAATGCTTTATTTATCAGAATGGTTTCTAAAAGTGACCTTTACAGAGGCGTCAAAGGGCGTCAATATGTGGAAATGGGTTAACGTCTTTTACACGGATTTGCAAACATGGTAGACCCAAGATCAAAGGTTCTTGTAGGAGCCCTCTGATCAGAGTTTATTCGGTTTTCACATGAAATCATAATAGACCTGACTACATTTTTTACCATTACCAAAACAAACATGTGTACATATGTCATTATAAAACGTCAGCTTATAAATACCCATGATGTCATTAACCCATTACCTCATTGGCTATTTTTAGATACAACCTCTTTGAATAAATCTACCGTAAAAGAGTATTAACTAGAGAAAAGGAAGAAAATTAGAATTTTGTAGTTTGAAACCATTGTGATAAATAGAGCATTTGCTCCTATAGGAGCAAATGCTCTATTTATCACGATGGTTTCACAAAGTGACTTTTACAGAGTCGTCAAAGTCGTCAATATGAGGGAATGGGTTCTTACATGATTATTTAACAGGGAAAGGGTTAACCTTCTGTTGCCAATCACCTTTTCACTCAGTTTGGATCCAGATTAGACACATGCAGTTAAATCCTGCAATACCAATATAGTGCGGCTAATAGTAACCCTTCTCCTGACAGAGACATTTACATACAGAGTAGACTCAGGTCATAGGGCCCCTATAGGAGCAGCCTTATGATAATCTGCTCTGTAAGCCTGTGAAGTAATATTGTTAGGAGCCATCTTATGAGCATATGTCCAGTAAGCCTGTGAAGTAATATTATAAAGATCTGAAACTTTCTGTAATGCCACAATGAAATATATCTAATTCATATTCATAAAGTCATTATTTCCTACATGAATATTCATCAAATAAAGGGCTAACCCTTTACTCAATACAAACGCCGTTCAACGCCTTTGCAAGCAGAGTAGACCCAGATCAGGCGGCTCCTATAGGAGTCGTCTGATTAGGGTCTGCTCCGTTTGCTTGTGACATAATATATGTCTGATTCTACAGTTCCATTGTTCATAAAGCTTTTATAAAACAGCAGTTAATTAATATTCATAATGCCATATTTTCTTGCATGAATATTTATTGAGTAAAGGGTTAATGACGAGATTTATAAGTGACATGATATGACTATGACCAACCATTCTTCAACGTTCAGAAAACGTTTGTGAAAGAGGAAATATCGAAATGGCCGGAATCTGGTGTTATGCATTGTCACGAAGACTGAAAATGCCAATATTGTAGTTCCAGTGTGCGGTACGAATGTCAAATAAAAGGAATGACTTCTGTTTGAGTTCATAATTGTTTTTGTATCATTTCTTGTCGAACGCACCATTACGCTGTTACACAGGTTTCTTCACCATGTTCTACAGTAAAACCTCTCTATAACGGTCACTAAATTACATCAAGTATTTTATGTCAAAGGCAGGTGGCTGCTTAAAGCAAGGTGAAAGTAAAACAAAACGCTCCTATATAGGAGCGTTCTGTTTTACTTTCACCTTGCTTTCAGCAGCCACCTGTCCTAAATACCAACTAATTAACACACTTTAGAGAGAGGGTTTACTGTAGTTTGAAAACACTGCGTTAACCCTTTACTTGATAGAAACACTTTGTCACGCCTTTGCTAATAGAGTAGACCCAGATAAGACGGTTCTGTAGGAGTCGTCTGATCAGGGTCTACTCTGCTTGCTGATTGAATTTTATAATCTGATTCTACAGTTTCTATCGAGACCAAAACAATCTTTGTTTCATATACGGCACCATTATAAAAAGATGTGTTTGTGAAACACTGTGTCCCAAATATGACATTTGACCTTGATGCATGACCTTGACCTTAATAAGTCACCCCTAAAAATGTTCGCCTCCATAAGTTGCACATGCATGCCAAGTTTTAAGCATGTATGTTGAATGACGACAAAATTATCGCCTATCTAAATTTGACCCGTAATTTGACCTTTGACCTTGGGGTATGACATTGACCTTAGTAGTCCCCTCTAAAATGTTCGCCTCCATAAGTTGCACATGCATACCAAGTTTGAAGTATGTATGTGCAATGGCTACAAAATTATCGCCAACGTTAAAGTTGTCCACAAACTAACAAACCAACAGAATTACAGGGCAAAACAATATGCCCCCATTTGATCCCCCGGGGGGATAAAAAGATGCATGTTTACTTCTCCTCAATTATATACTATCACTGCACTTGTGTTTCTTTGTAAAATGTACAATCAGGGAGTAAGTATATGTTTACAGGAACCATTCACAACTATTCGGCTTCTGGGGAGTTCTGAAAAGCACCTCGTATAGTTCTTTAATACTGCCATTTAACGTGTGTGTTTTGTCCTGGGGATGTTCGCAATATCTGTTGTGCAAATAGCGCGTGACAAGAGTCACTTTGCAAACAGAGTAGACTCAGATGAAAGGGTACCTAGAGGATCCCTCTCATCAGGGTCCTGCACTGTTTGTCATGTTACACTTTTCTTTAAAAACACTAAATATTCACAATAAGCTTGACCTGTTTGAGTTTTGAAATAGTCCATTTAAAAATTCAGCGTTGTAAGGGTTGATTATTCGTCAATTAAGACAATAAAGAAAACAATGTCCACGGAGCTGAAACATTTTTTACCCTTTAAATCATTTTACGTTCCAAAATGGCTCACTAGTTTCTATAACGGCATGTTGAAAGTAGCCAGTACAATAGAACCGGTCTGGAGCGGCCATTCATTCATTCATTCATTTGACACAGGAGTCTTAACCCTTTCGGCGCCAACTTTCTAATTATCCTCTGCAATCCAAGTTTGTTAAATAATTCGGGAAAATTCGGAAATGAGATAAATTAATGCAAATTTCAAAGGAATAACTCATATATAGAAATAGAGATTGAGACAAAAAGTGAAAAGGCGGCGTCTGATCTGGGACTGCAATATTTGTCGTGGTGCATTTATGCGACATTGGCGGTGAAAGGGTTAAACAGTAGACAAATGCTTAATGCAGGACAAACGTCTCTTTCAAAGGAATAAAGCACATATATAGAAATAGAGATTGGGACAAAAAGTGCAGTCCCTGATCAGACGCCGCCTTGAAAAGGCAGCGCCTGATCTGGGACTGCACTATTTGTCGCGGTGCATTTATGCGACACTGGCGGTGAAAGGGTTAAAAAGTAGACGAATGCTTAATGCAGGACAAACGTCGCTTGAGACAGGTTCTACTGTACATCCCGTTGAATAGCCTTAACCGTTATACACGATAAAGGCGCCTTTTCACGCATTTGCAAATAGAGTAGATCCAGATCAAACGGTTTCTATAGGAGCCGTATGATCGGGGTCTGCACAGTTTTCTTATGACATTATATATATCTTACTCTACATTTTCAGTCTTGGTCAACATTTCATATGTTCATATACGATCATAAAATAAATCTAATTAACCCTTTCGCTGCCAATGCCGGATCTGTGATTACCTATGCAAACAGTTTGGATCCAGATGAGACGCCGAGTAGATCGGCGTCTCATCAGGATCCAAACTGTTTGATACTGTTACTATGTTTTTGAAACAAAAATGAAGAAAATCAAAAGAATGAAAATTTGTAGCAGACGACAAATTTAGCAGACGACAGAGTTTGGCAGCGAAAGGGTTAACATTCATGATGTCATTATTTCTTAAATGAATATTCAGTAGGTATAAAAACAAGGAGGATTTAAAAACACAAGCTGGTCGTTGCAGTGAAGACCAACTCTATATCCAACTCAATATTGGCATGGGACGGGATAAACAATTTCGCTTTTCTATGCTTTATGATCCCTGCTTTATCAAAACAGACAATTTAATGCGTTTTAACCCTAAATATGCCATGTAATCTATTGATTGGTATGACTGGTTAACCAATTAAAGCTCGTCTCAGACCGCGTTTAATTAAGTCCGCCTGTTACAACTCTTCATTGTGCAGTGTTCAACAACAACTTTATTGCATAGCAATCAAACGAGAAAGTACTATTATCTTACAACCACAAAGGTCAGGAGTTGTTTTTTTACCCTGAGAACAACACATTTGTGATAACCTAGAGAAAATAATATTTGTTTTGTTTACTTTCAATTGGTATCTGGTTCACCCTTAGCCTGCTGTGGGCGGATGCGTGATCACCAACGCAAACACCTCCAGATGAGACGTCCAGTAATTTGGCTTCTCATCAGGAACCAAACTATTTGGCACCCTGGAGGCATTTTGGAAGACAAACTGATTATAGCTTAAATTTTGAAAATGTAGAGAATGAAAAATTTGTGAAAATAATTTGCTGAGCAGGCTAAAGTTGAAACACTTATCCTTTACTTTGTGAAATGAAGTACAGTGAAACCCCGCTAATGCGACCACTTAATAAACAACCACTGGCGTCGTTTGAAGCAGGTGGTTGCTTAATGCAGGACGAAGGTTATGCAGAAAGCTCCTATAGGAGCTTTCTGCATAACTTTCGTCCTGCATTAAGCTACCACCTGCCTCTGCCACCCAGAATTATGCCCCTTTTTGGCGGTCGCATTAGCGGGGTTTTACTGTATGCTCAAACTGATTTTGAGTAATATTTGCTGTTGCCGATTCTGCTGGTCAAAACTCTCCATTGTTCAGTAATAGACAACTTTATTACGTCGCAATCAAACTAGAATGTATCACTATCTTACCAGTCACAAAGGGATCCTACTTACAACGTTGTGGTCATAACCTGCAGAAAATGCGACCACCTAAAAGAGGTATAATTCTTGGTGCTAGATGCAGGTGGTAGCTTAATGTAGGACAACAGTAATTTTGCCCTGCATTAAGAAACCACCTGCTTATAAAGACACCCATGTTTATTCATTAAGTGGTCGCATTAGAGGGGTTTGACTGTGTATATGTAATCATTTCAACGCGGTATATGTATGCACCGTCATTTGCAAACAATGTAGACCCATATCAGAGGGCTCCTCTACAAACCCTCTCTGATCAGGGTCTCCGCTGTTTGTCATTCAAAATCCTCTAGTAATTAAATTTTAATTAATTGTATAGTTAAATGCTGATGGCTATTCCGTTCTGAAAATTGAGCGTAAAAATGTTCATCACGCTTTCATTATGGTTTCTTTTTTTTGTTCCGTTGGTTTCTGATTTACAGGGGTCCAGAAAAGATGCATAAATTAAAACATGTTTAAGAATAACTTCTTCATTTTTCCACCAAACCCTATGTTGTGACCAGTCTTTAGAATCGCCTCTTCGAGACGATTCTAAAGAGTGGCCACAGCATAGGTTTGGTGAAGAAATGACGATTTGAATACATAGGTACGCACTGTTATCTGTTGTCCTGTTAGGTTGGTGTCTTTTCAAGCTCTAATTTTTAAGCGATGTTTACATAAAATATCCGATTCTGGTTGGCACAAGTCACCAGTCAACAACAATTTTATTACCCAGCATTGTTATTATAACCTAGAGAAATGTTGGTTTCTGGTTAAGCACTTATACTGACTAATCTAATCAGAGATACAGATGAAGGTGCCTACCCAAATACTAAAATTGTCATTTCTCCACCAAACCCTATACTGTGACCACTTTTAAAATCGTCTCTTCGAGACGATTTTAAAGGGTGGTTGCAGTATAGGTGACCACTCTTTAAAATCGTCTCTTCGAGACGATTTTAAAGAGTAGTTGCAATATAGGGTTTGGTGGAGAAATAAGGAGCTATTATTGAAAATATTTTAATTTACGCATCTTTTCTGGACCTCTGCAGACTTAGTTAAATGGTGTCTGCTCAAACTGTTTTTAAGCAATCTTTACTCATTCCCAATAATGCTTGTCAATACTCTTCATTGAGCAGTACTCAACGGCAGCTTTATTACGTAGCAATCAAAGACCAGAAGGTGACGTTATCATTACAGCAATCAAAGACCAGAAAGTGCCGTTATCATTACAGCAATCAAAGACCAGAAAGTGCCGTTATCATTACAGCAATCAAAGACCAGAAAGTGCCGTTATCATTACAGCAATAAAAGACCAGAAAGTGCCGTTATCATTACAGCAATCAAAGACCAGAAAGTGCCGTTATCATTACAGCAACAAAGTTATTGGTCCATATTCGCTAACATCGTGAATTTAAATTCGAGACTCGGGCTCACAATCTGCAAAATATTATTATAAGTTCACCTTCTTTGAAATTATTAATCTGAATATTAGTTATTAAGCAGGTTTTCAAGATTTATGCATGTAGTTCAAGTTTTAAACAAATATTTCCAAAATTGTGAACTTAAGAACGCTATTTGTATTTACAGCTTTAGGGCTTTTTAGACTCAAAATTTTCGTGAATATGTAGCAATGCGTTTTTTATCCTTAGAAGAACATTGTGGTCAACTTCAATATAAAATAAAAATGCTTGTGTTTAAGAAGCTTTCGGTATACTTTTATGTTTGCGTTTTGCTTCCATATTTTTTCTGGTTTAACATTCAATCTGACGTTAAAAACATGATGTCCGTTCAAGCTCTGCTTTTTAACAATGTTTACTTATTTCCTATTATGCTTTTTGCAAATCGTTTTTTTTGTGCCGTACACAGCAACAACTTTATTACCATAAGAGCAACATTGTGCTTATAACCTTGATACTCTATTGTTTGTATTCAGGTCTGAATTTATACATCGATGATAACAACTAAAAATGTAATTCAATCTTTAATTGACTGTTCGGCTAAGATATGTTTAACTTTACTTCATTGTTTTCTGATTAGTCCAAATGGATTCTTGTTTAGCCCATATCCTCACGTAAAAGTAATACATTCTTAAACGCTAATCTTTATCAATCTTCAATTCTTCATGTTTTTATCCGATTCGTTCCAGCTTTTCAGAAAGTACTGTCCCAGTGCCACACTGCAGCGATCCTGATGAGACGTGGAATTATTCAGCGTCTCATCTCATTCGCATCAGATTGCAAAATGGTGATTAGGTTGCGATCGGGAAGATAGGGGTTAATTTAACCATCGTTAATTTGTGTCTCCTTGGTTTAAACCATTTATTCCAATATTTTTTAAGGAAACCCGAATCTTATCTGGAACCCGTCCATTTTCATGTTGAGGGGACACAGCGAGCCAAATATTTGTTGGTATAATCCATGAACATCAAGGGGTTCAGCAAACAACGCATGCCCTTATCAAGGGGCTCCTTCAGTTAACCTCTGATCTTGATCTACACTGTTTGCCTATGTCCCTTTTAACCCATTCCCTCATAGGCTATTTTTAGATACAACCTCTTTGAATAAATCTACCGAAAAGGAGCATTAATTAGAGAAAAGGAACTTTTAAAAAAAAGAATATTGTAGTTTGAAACCATTGTGATAAATATTTATCACAATGGTTTCACAAAGTGACTTTTACAGAGTCGTCAAAAGTCGTCAATATGAGGGAATGGGTTAAGGGACACTGGGCACTGATGAGGTATCTTTTCTTTGTTTTAGAGTATATCGAACATACACCAAAAAAGGGTATTTGAAATTGAATTAATGATTTGGTTAAAGTTTTTCTTTACCACGGAAAATATAAAACATGGTGGACATTGAGTACATATTATGTGTTTTTTAAAAACTAAACATATATCATTTCCGTTTACTTGGCAACCGTGTGGCTATTTGTGAAATTATTGATGTCATATTGCTGTGAGGTGTGTAAGCTGTTTCCGCTGCAAACCTGGCCGAACTTTTAAACGCCTATACAGTAAAACCTCGCTCAATCGGACTCCTAGTAGAGGAGAGTCTAGATACTTTTAGGCAGGTGGCTGCTTAATGAAGGGAGAAAGTCATGCAGAAAGCTCCTAGATGAGCTTTCTGCATGACTTTCACCTTGCACTAAGCTGCCACCTGTCTCAAAGACCAATGTTTATTTTAAATTGAATGTCCGGTTTAGAGGGATTCTACTGAGCTGCTATTCTACTGCACGTTTATCTAAAAGTATGCTACCTTAAACACACTCCTTGTTTTCTGTCAGATCTATTTATTGGCGTATTCTTATTTCGGCGAACAAACTGTTACTAGTAACCATTCTCGCATGTCCTTCCATTAGATACATCCGATATATGATCGGCTTGCGTGAATTATACGAGGATTTCCGAGTAGGTTTGGGCGATGAGAATGTTTCTGTACGAGCAAAGTACCTAATAGCCTAAATGGTTATGTACAAAGATCCAGAACAGTCGCCTAGTCACACACGTTTTGTCTATCAGGGTCTTCACTGCTAGTCAAGTTGGATAAAGTAATTACTACACAATGCAAATGCATGTATATAACTATAGACCTCGCGATTTCTCTGCGTAGATTGTCGGTGTTTGTGATGCCATGGGCATGTGTCTTTCTGATGGAGAGGCTGTGATCATAATACAACCGAATGCTAGAATGGTGTTCTACGAAAGCCCGGTGGTTACATTCTATGTTCCAACTTCCAAGTTCCAAGTTAACTTGGAAGTCGGAACATGGAACTTGGAAGCTGGAACTCGGAACTATGAAGTAGGAACTTAGAATGTCACCACCGTACTATTTTGCCACCTGTTCTGCTTTTCTGTTTACATAAAATGTAACGTAACACTTTGTACCGTTCATACTAATGTTAGAAATAATGATTGCATGAAGATTAAGTAGATTCATTTTTATTCTGAACCATGAACAAACGAACGTTTGGTCATGGGCAAAAACTGTAGAACAAGATCTTTACCATTCCATAAGCAAACAGAGCATCCGCTGATCAGACGGTTCCTATAGGAGCCTTCTTACCTGGGTCTATCCTGTTTACTTCTGACAGGTAGACTGTAGATACCGTGGTACATACTGTCAACCTTATGCCACTGGGTATCATGATTGTGAAGCTGTTTCATACATCATGAGATTTATGACATAGTTTGAGGATCGACCATGTCCCCCACCCACGTTAATTTTTCCATTGAACTACCACTGAGATACGTCCTGGCCCCGAGATTATAAAACTTTTTGCTTGAGATTGAGATCATTCTCAAGCACCTGACCAACCAGATACTTGAGAATGATCTCAGAGACACAGACTCAGAAGTTTTATAACCTTAGACCCTGGTCTTGTATTTTAACTCTTTACTCAATGAATATTCGTGTAAGACATTATGACATCATGGGTATGGTTATAACAGCACATGAACACGGGTAAGTTTGACCGTGACAATCTTCTAACTGTAGAATCAGCTCTGTATACAGTAAAACCTCCCTATAACGACCACTTAATTGTGTTAATTAGTTGGTATTTAGGGCAGGTGGCTGCTTGAAGCAAGGTGAAAGTAAAACAGAACGCTCCTACATGTATAGAAGCGTTCTGTTTTACTTTCACCTTCCTTTAAGCACCCACCTGCCTTTAATACAAAATACTAGATGTAATTTAGTGACCGTTATAGAGAGGTTTTACTGTAATTTAGTGGCCGTTATAGAGAGGTTTTACTGTAACTCCATAATCAAACAGAACAAACTCATATCAGGCGACTCCTACAAGAGCCCTCTGATCAGGATCCACTCTGTTTACGGAAGCGTAGAAAGGTGTATTTATGGAGTAACGGGTTAACCCTGATTTCACCATTCACGCCCTGAATCACCCTTGCAAACAGCTTAGGTCGAGATGAGACGCCAATATACTCGGCGTCAGATCATGGACCTCAGTTATTTGACACCCGGACAATAGTTTCTCAAAAAGCTTGATTAACTCGGAAGTAGTCTAAAATGCATCAGATCCATATTTGAGCCGACATTTTTTTTCCACAGCGGGATAAGGGTTAAGACATCGTTTTCATCAGACATATTTTAGGCTGGGAATGAGGAATCATAATTACCTGAGGTCTGAAAGCGCTTAACTCTTATCCCGTTCTGAAAAAATAATGTCTGCTCAGATTTGGATCTGGTGAAATATTTTACTACTTTCGATTTGATCGAGCTTTTGAGAAACGATTGATCTAGTGTCAAACAGTTTGGATCCTGATGAGACGCCGAGTTACTCGGCGTCTCATCTGGATCCAAGCTGTTTGCAAATGCGAGTCAGGGGGAAAAGGGTTAATTGGTTAGCCCAGTCAAGTAATCAATGAAGTAAACGCCAGACCGTGTGCTTAACTGTATTAAACACATCAGTATGGAACAGACATCGTCGTATAAACGACCTGGGAAAATAACTACAGACAAATAAACACGCCTGGCTTCTCATGGAAGCGGCCGCCGAAGACTGAGGTTCCGGGAATTGTATTCACTAAAAGACGGGCCCGCTCTCTGAGAAAAGCAAACCTTGAAGATCTAGGTCAGAAATCAAGTCTGTGACAAAGTGTCTACTGTGTGAAAAGATACAAAACAAATTACTATACATTCTGGTGAGAGTCATAGAATGCAGACCCTGGCCAAAAGCCGTGGTATCTGGCCTGTGTCTACATTATTTGCAATGCAGTGAGACCCATTTCCCGAGAGAGCGACTCAAGTGTGGTTTATGTGTATACAGTAGAATCCCGTTTAACCCATTCCTTCATATTGACGACTTTGGACGACTCTGTAAAAGTCACTTTGTGAAACCATTGTGATAAATAGAGCATTTGCTCCTATAGGAGCAAATGCTCTATTTATCACAATGGTTTCAAACTACAAAAGTCTGAAAGTTTCCTTTTCTCTAGTTAATGCTCCTTTTCGGTAGATTTATTCAATGAGGTTGTATCTAAAAATAGCCTATTAGGTAATGGGTTAAGCGACAACTTAATACATAGCAATTGGTGTCTTTAACCCTCCTTTTTTCCCATAAATACGTCTTTCTACGCCTTTGCAAAAGGAGTAGACCCAGATCAGATGGCTCCTGTAGGAGCCGTCTGATAAGGGTCTGCTCTGTTTTACTTGTGATATAGCTATTATTCTACGTATTCTACTACGGCCAAAAATCCCGTGTCCATTAGCAAGTATAAAATATAATTAATAGTAATATTTACCTTTTTCCTTACTGCAAGATTAAAGTAATACAGAAGCTCCTATGATAGCTGTCTGCATTATTTTCGTCCTGCATTAAGCTACCACCTGGAGTTAAGACCAAGATTAATGTTCCATTTACATGTCTGTGTTACCGGAAAACGTTGTAAGTATAGGTAAACCAATGCGTGTGTACGCAACGTTAGCTAACGATCCATACCGTTGATCACTTGTCAAGCACAGCAATTAGATCATGCACAACTGTTGCCAACCATCGTCGGTAACAATACATATATAGCCTGCTCAGTCGCCACGCTCCAAAGTGATATCTGGAATAGACCTGCATTGTGTACATAATATTCCAGTTTTATTTAATTCCACCGTCATGTCAGTATATGTGTACAGTAGAACCTGTCTTAAGCGGCCATTATGATTAAAACTGGTCTAATTATATGGGTCCGTAAGGCAGATGATAGCTTAATGTGGGTCAAAAGTAGTGCAGCAAGTAGGAGCTTTCTGCATTAAATTTGCTCTGTATTAGCCCTTTCGCTGCCAATGCCGGATCTGTGATTACCTATGCAAACAGTTTGGATCCAGATGAGACGCCGAGTAACTCGGCGTCTCATCAGGATCCAAACTGTTTGTTACTGTTACTATGTTTTTGAAACAAAAATGAAGAAAATCAAAAGAATGAAAATTTGTATCAGACGACAAAGTTAGCAGACGACATAATTTGGCAGCGAAAGGGTTAAGCAATTGCGTGTTTCTAATGACGCCTATGTTCAATGATTGAATAACTGTTTAAACTACTTAACCCATTTGCTCCCACGATCCCATATATGGGACGTAGGCAAACAGTGTAGACTCTGATCAGACGCCGCATAATGCGGCGTCTGATCAGAGTCTGCACTGTTTACACTCTTTGCTGATAGGAATTTCAATATGAAACAAAACGAAGTTTAAAATTTAGGCCAGACATCCCTTAGATAAAAAATGGTCTAATCCGATATATAAACATGGGAGAATCCACTGGAAGCAAATGGGTTAACTATGTCACTGTCACTCTCAAATCTGTGATAATCTATGCAAATAGTTTTGACCTAGATGAGACGCACCATAACCCGAGATCAAATGATTTGTTCCTGGGAGAATATTTTTTATTAAAAATGAATCGGATTTGAAATATTAAACTGAAACAGACAACAAATTATTCAGACGACAATAAATGGCATCGAAAGAGTCACCCCTTTACTCCATTGATATGTTTAGAACGCCTTTGCAAACAGAGTATACCCAGATCAGACGGTCCCATTTATTCATGGAATAAAGGGCTAAATAATTATGCTGACTATTTTTGTAAATAAAAGTCACTGAACAGATGAACATTTACAAACATCATCCTTGTATAATTAATCAAAGCGTTGCAGACGCTGCAGTATTCTTTGCATGGGAACAATGTTTTGAAAATCAAATTTCTGATATTTTGCATCATTGAAAATAGCGAGTCTAGAAGGGAAATGGTTAGATATAGCACTCTTTCTAGTGAGTGATTCAGTTCCAGCTGACATTTCGGCCGTTTCCCGCTATGCTTATCAATATGACCACTCGGAGTTGCTTTCGAAGTTATATGTGTAATTACCTAATCACTTGCATAAGGTTCTTCATTCATTGAATATCCTCTTGCAGAGTAATTTCATTCATATTATGGTCGCTTGATTTCGCGTTGAGCCTAATATTTGTATATTCGTAGCACTCCTTACACATGGCTATATTTTGTGGACTTTCTTACACATACAAAACCAAAGCTAACCAAACGAAGCCTTTTCATGTCAGAAGTAGTATATCTTGATTGTTTCCGGATGTCATGTTAATACACGTTTTTTGAATCTATCGAATGCACGCCAATAACTTGTACTAGACTGCCATGCGGAATGGCGGTTGTCAGGTCGGCGAGAGTAGCATGTGGCCGACGCGAGAATACACCTATAACTTTGTATTCATTTGGTTACGCAAATAATACAAAAGCCAAACGTTTCTACATTACTACAGTTAAACCTCTCTAAACCGGACGCTCAAATTAGTAATTATGTCTGTCTTCGCAGGATGAAAGTCATGCAGAAAGCTCCTTTTGGTACTTTCTGCATGACTTTCACCCTGCATTAAGCAGCCACATGCCTAAAATATTTCTATTCTTCTCTATTAAAATTCCGTTTTAGAGAGGTTTTACTGTACACTAAATCAATGGATGAGTTAAACAAGACGATCGCAACAACAGTGATGGTGACCTACGCAAACATTCTGGACCAAGATGAGCTGCCAAGTAAATCGGTGTATCATCAGATTTCAAATCGGTTAACACTACTAGCATTAGATATGATTCTACAGTTTCTACTTTGGTACAAAAAATCCTGTATCCATGTGCACAATTAACCTGATTAATATGCATGATGTCATCATTTCTTACATGAATATTAATAGAGTAAAGTGTTAAAAACTTACGTATAAAGGTTAAAAACTGTAATTACTACATTGAACTCAACTCTTGAAATAATCACAATAGAAAATGTCACAGACGTGCGGCGTGGGAGGGTAATGAAAGAGCCTACAGGCTTCTCAGTGTTTAGCTGGGGCAAATCGTTCCCCGTTGTCATAGCATCTACGTAAATTATTTATACTTTAAGCGATCCTGACACCGTCAAATGACAGATTTGGTGTTTGATGCTTTCTATCTGATTGTGATATATGTCCTACATCTAATTCATCCTCGATACAACATTTTGACTGCTTCCACCACGACCCTTCTCGCGCTGAAAATACGATATGTCTGCTCAGTTTCTGATTTGCTGAGCTTCTCACCGACTTCCGATTAGATGGAACTTTATAGACACTATTGACTGAGTGTCAAACAGCTTGTGTCCTCATGGGACGTCTATCTACTGGGTGTCTCGTTTGTGTACAAGCTGTTTGTAAATGTCAGTCACGACACGCTTAGCGCACGTGAAGAGTCATCAACCCTTATGTGCAACGCTGAACTTTTAAATGGAATATTCCAAAATTCAAACAGGTCAAGCTTATGGTGAATATTTAGGTTTTTTATTTTTTTAAAATGTAACATGACAAACAGTGTAGACCCTGATGAGGGGGCTCCTCTAGGAGCCCTCTCATCTGGGTCTACACTGTTTGCAAAGGACATTAGTGACTCGTGTCGCGCACAGTAAGGGTTAAACACGCTTAGCACAGGAATACTCAGTCAGCATCAGTTATCGGAATACATTTCTCTTTTATTTCATTTTGTAAAATTTTGTGTTCAGAATGTCCTAATGTTTTGTCCCTTATAAGACGCCAAGCTATTCGGTGTCTAACTTAGATGGATCAAAACAGTCTGTAAAAGCTGATAAAGGCTTGTCGATTGCACACTGAACATTAACAGAAGCTTTTGTTCGACAGAAGTGATCCCTGTACTTATTCATCATTAGATGGAAAATTTCTCCCACGTCCAAATAATGACTGCAATAAAATATACTTTATTCCATTTGCCCTGTTCTTTATTTTAAGTGCTTGTGTGTGACAACGGATTTTTGCCTACTTCCTTGTTGTTACTGTCGCTATACGCCGACCATTATTTGTCCAGTTCTTTGTTGCTGCTGATGATATATGTAAACGACTATTTGTCCAGTTCTTTGTTGCTGCTGCTGATATATGTAAACGACTATTTGTCCAGTTCGTTGTTGCTGTTGCTGACATATGTAAACGACTATTTGTCCATTTTTTTGCTTCTGTTGCTGATATATGGCGAAGACTATATGTCCAGTTCTTTGTTGCTGCTGCTGATATATGTAAACGACTATTTGTCCAGTTCTTTGTTGCTGTTGCTGATATATGTAAACGAATATTTGTCCATTTATTTGCTTCTGTTGCTGATATATGGCGAAGACTATTTGTCAAGTTCTTTGTTGCTGTTGATGATATATGTAAACGACTATTTGTCCAGTTCTTTGTTGCTGCTGCTGATATATGTAAACGACCATTTGTCCAGTTCTTTGTTGCTGCTGCTGAGATATGTAAACGACCATTATTTGTCCAGCTTTGTTGCTTCTGCTGATATATGTAAACGATTATTTGTCCAGTTCTTTGTTGCTGCTGCTGATATATGTAAACGACTATTTGTCCAGTTTTTTGTTTCTTTTGCTGATATATGGCGCAGACTATTTGTCAAGATTTTTGTTGCTGCTGTTGATATATGGCAAAAACTATTTTTCCAGTTCCTTGTTGCTGCTGCTGATATATGGCGCAGACTATTTGTCTAAGTTCTTTGTTTCTGCTGCTTATAAAGGGGGAAGTCTGTTAAATGTTCCTAAGTTCTTTCTTTCTACTGCTACTTTACGATACAATTTATTTGCACAGTTCTTTGTGTCAACAGCTGATATATGATAAAGTCTATTTGCATAGCTCTTTGTTTCAAATGCTGATATATAACCAAGTTCTTTGTTTCAAAGTCAATTTACAACAAAGACCATTTGCCCAGTTATTTATTTCAACTGGTAATTTTCGGCAAAAACTATTTACCCCAGTTTTTATGTTTCAACTGCTTATTGACGGCAAATACTATTTTCCAAGTTAATATTTGTTTCAACTATTAATTTACGACAAATATCAGTTCTTTGTTTCAACTGTTAATTTACGACAAATATCAGTTATTTGTTTCAGTTGTTTATTTACGACAAATATCAGTTCTTTGTTTCAACTGTTAATTTATGAGAAAGTCTATTTGCCAAGTACTTTGTTCCAACTGAATAGGTGAAGAGTGAAGACATTTGTCCCGGTTCTTTACCCCTGTCCTAGTTCTTTGTTTCAGCTGCTAATACGTATACGGCGAAAACTATTGCCCCGGTTCTTTGTTCCTACTGCTATTATACGACAAAGACTATTGTCTCTGTTCTTTGTTCCTACCGCTGATATACATCAAAGACTATTGTCCTAGGTTTTGTTTCAACTGCTTATATATACGACAAAGACTATTGTCACGGGTCTTTGTTCCTACCGCTGATATACATCAGTTTTTGTTTCACCTGCTAATATATGGCAAATACTATTATCCCTATGTTTCTACTGCAAATACTATTTCTCTGTTCTTTGTTTAAAATGGTGATATACGGCAAATATTGTTTGCCGGTTCTATGTTTGAACAGCAGATATACAGCAAACTTTAAGACTTTTCTTCAGGGCTTTGTTTCTACTGTTGATACACGGCTAAGACGGTTTCCAAGATCTTTGTTTCTACTGCTTCTATCCTGTCCCAGTCCTTTGTTCCAAATGATAATATACGATAAATATTGTCTGTCCAGTACTTTGTTTCATCTGCAGATATACAGAAAAGTATATTTCCAAGTTCTTTGTTTCTACTATTGATATACAGCAAAGGCTATTTTCAAGTTCTTTGTTCCAAAGGTGTTATACGACAGAGACTATTTTCCAGCACTTTGTTTCTACTTCTGATATACAGCAAAACTGATTGCCAACTTCTATGTTTCAACTGTTGACAACAGTCTTTCTGTCTACTTCTTTATTTTTACAGTTGATATACAGCAAAAGCTATTTGTCCAGTTTGTTGTTTCAACTGCTAATATACGACAAAGTCTATTTCCCCATCTCTTTGTTTCAATTACTTATATACGACAAAGTCTATTTCCCCAGCTCTTTGTTTCAATTACTTATATACGACAAAGTCTATTTCCCCAGCTCTTTGTTTCAATTACTTATATACGATAAAGACTATTGGCCCAGTTATTTATTTCTACTGTTGATATATGGCAAAAACTATTTGCCAATTTCTTTGATTTAACGAGTGATATACGACTAAGGCTATTGGTCTTGTTCTTTGTTTCTGCTACTGTTATGTACGGCAAGGATCATTGTCCTCATACTTTGTTCCTGCTGCAAATAAACGACAAAGACCAGCTCTTTGTTTCCACTGCTGTATTTAGAACAAAGTCTATTTGCCGAACTCTTTGTTTCAGTGGTTGATATACGACAAAGTCTATTTGCACAGGTCTTTGTTTCAATTATTGGTGATATACTACACAGTCTATTTGCCGAACTCTTTGTTTCAATTGTTGATATACGACACAGTCTATTTGCATATATCTTTATTGTAATTGTTGATATACGGCAGAATACTATGTTGTCCAATCCTTGCTTTCTACAACTAATATATAACAAAAAGTCTATTTATTCAGATCTCAGTTTCAGCAAAGTCAGAGATTACGGTTGAGTTATATGAGGTAGTCACCGAAACTGGAGTCATTCTTAACCATTTGCTTCATGAATATTAATATAAGGACGATTTTATGAATATTATTTAACCTTACACTCACTAGATGATTTTGAATGACAAACAGTGCAGACCTTCACCAGAGGGTTCCCCTATAGGAACAAATGTCAGTACAGTAAAACCTCTCTATTATGGCCACTAAATTACATCAAGAGTTTGTGTTAAAGACAGGTGGCTGCTTAAAGCAATGTGAAAGAAAAACAGAACGCTTCTATAGGAGCGTTCTGTTTTACTTTCACCTTGCTTTAAGCAGCCACCTGCGCTAAATACCAACTAATTAGCACAATTTAGTGGCCGTTATAGAGAGGTTTTACTGTACATGTGTGTCCCACATTAAAAGAATTAATCTTATCTAGCAATAGTTGAAGTAAGTGAGTAAATAGATGGCTCGTTCATAGAACTTGACAATATTTGACAAAAGTACTCATATAACTGAAATTTGCACATTCTAGCATGCAACAATTTAAGCTAATTTCACACGACAGAAAGTATTGTTAGTTCTACAGTAACACAAGGCGATCGCAACTTGGAGTTGATATCGTCGTATGATAAGAACTTACGATTGTTTCAGTCCTGCGATCTTTCTTGACTCTTTAGTCTATACGCATTGTAAAGCTACAGGAGCCGTCTGATCAGAGTCTGCTCTGTTTGCTTATGGTGTAATATAGATCTGATTCTACAGCTTCTGCCTGAGCCAAAATGTCCTGTGTTCATATGCCATTATAAAAAATAATTTTATTAATATCCATAACGTCATTATTTCTTACATGAATATTCAACAGGGAAAGGGTTAACTGATTGTTTACAATGGAATTGCGGATAAGGGAATGTTTGACCATGGACAAAGTGTAGAATGAGATCTATATAATTTCATAAGCAAACAAAGGATCCATCTGATATGGCTCCTCATTGTTTGCAAATACTTTACAATGCGTATACAGTAGAACCCCTCTTATGCGACCGCTTAATGAATAAACATGGCTGTCTTTATAAGCAGGTGGTGGCTTAATGCAGGACGAACGTACGTCCTGCATTAAGCTACCACCTGCCTTTGCCACTGTGAATTATGCCCCCTTTGCTGGTCGCATTAGAGGGGGTTTACTGTATATAGAGTAAAGGGTAAAGAAAGATCGTAGGACTGAAACAATCGTAAGGTCTATCATATGCCGATAAGTTGCGATCGCCGTATATGTTAAAACTTACAATACTTTCTGTCTAGTGAAATTAGCTTAATCGTTGCATGCTAGAAAGTGCAAATTTCGGTCATATGAGTACTTTTGGGAAATATTGTCAAGTTGTATAAACAAACCATCTAATTACTCACTTACTTCAACTATTGCTGGATGGGATGATTAATTCTTTCAATGCGGGACGCACATGTACTGACATTTGTTCCTAGGGGAGCCCTCTGGTGAAGGTCTGCATTGTTTGTCATTATAAATCCTCTAGCAAGTGTAAGCCTTTCATACTGAGAGGAATCTTTTAAGTGCGTTTGAACGCACATATCCTGTGTGAAAAGAGCGCTATACACATGTGGTATAATAATAATAATAATAATAATAATATAATAATAATAATAATAATAATAATAATAATAATAATAATAATAATATAGTTAAACACTGGTGGGCTTTTCCATTTTATACATTCAGTAATCTGTGTGAAAAGAGCGCTATATAAATTTGGTATAATAATAATAATATTATTATTATTATAATAAATTATTATTATTATTATTATAAATTATAATAATGATAATAATCTATAGTTAAACACTGGTGGGCTTTTAAATTTTATACATTCAGTATTGAAAGGGTTGACATATTGTACACTCCTTGTGCATACGAAGGTATTGTGATGTAATTATGTTACACTTTTTGGCGCCAAAACCTTTCTATAATCGTTAACCTGTTCTCACAGCTAATGGCGAATCTGTGATCATCATAGTAACTCGGCGTTTGATCAGGATACTGTTTGATGCTGTGGTTATGTTACACGAAAGAAAATGGAAGACAAGTATGAAAACGAAAGTACAGTAAAATGGAAAAGTAGTAAAGTCAAGCAGGCAAAGCCACATACAAGACGCAACCACCACCAAAACACCGATAGACAGCATGACACACATACACACACACACACACACACACACACACACACACACACACACACACACACACACACACACACACACAACCACACACCCAAACGCACACTCACATACGAGATGAACACAGAAAACACCAAAAGACACACAAGAACCAGACTAGTAGAGACGAATTTAGATACTTTAAGGATGGTGGCTGCTTAATGCAGGCTGAAAGTCATGCAGAAAGCTCCTAGAGGAGATTTCTGCATGACTTTTGTCTTGTATTAAGCTGCCACTTGTCTCCAAGACCGATGTTTTTACCACACTTAACGTTCTGGTTAGAGGTGCCTTGCTGTATAGGAGACTATAAATGACGTAGTCGACATTACGTGGCAGCGAAAAGGTTAAAATCGATAGATTTCACAAAACCCGTGAAAATACTTTCAAATTTCTCTTATTTCAGGCATTTAACACATTCAACCACAGGGGAATAGAATCGTGCACTGAATTATATAGAAGCGGTATAAAAGGTTCGTGCTTATAACACTATCGCTATCGTAGGCGAACCCATTATAACATGTATTTATATATAAAAACGACTTGGATTCAAACTGAGAACTGCTGAATAACTTGGCGACTCATCAGGATCCAAACCGTTTGGCACTCTTAATTTTGTTTTCGAAATTAATTTTGGAGAAAATGCCTTTGACACTTATAGCCGAGGACAAACTTTGCAGTAGAAATATATCTGACGGCAAATGGTTTAAATGGTTGACAATAATAGTCCTGTTTTACCCTTAATGTGAGGGAACCGAATATATAAGGCCCAAATGCAAACCGTGTATACACATATCAAAGGACCCCCGATGGACCCATATGGTCCAGGTTTGCACCATTTGTCTTACAAATCATTTTCTTGATTGATAAATTATGATACACCTTTTACAGGGGTACAGATAAAGATGTGTACCCAAATACTAAAATCGTCATTTCTCCACCAAACCCTATACTATGATCACTCTTTAGGATCGTCTCTTCGAGACGATTCTAAAGAGTGGTCACAGTATAGGGTTTGGTGGAGAAATAAAGGAGCTATTCTTGAAAATGTTTAAACTTACGCATCTTATCCGTTTTAGTTTAATTTATATTCAGAAAAGGAAGAGTCTATTTTAACTATTCAGCAGAGTAAGAATCAAACGCCCACTGTGTGAGGTGCTTTACCAGAACATAACACTTCGACAGTAGAATTCTAGCGACTTGAGACTGACGCATTTCATAGACTCCCCCTGAATGCCATATCAATTGCACTTGAGTTATGATGTTAGATTTAAAATTGTGAAATATTTTACCGTATACATATACAAACACTGCCCACACAGTAGGCTCACGTTAACAATCACAAGGCGAATCAGTACAATTTCCCAGAACTGAACCATAATCGGTTTAACCAATTACCTCATAGATGCATCTTTCCATGCATTTGCAAGCGTAGTAGACCCAGATCTGACGTCTCCTGCAGGGATTATATAGTTGTGATTCTATAATTTCAGCAGTGGCCAAATAGTTCTGTGTTCATATGCCGTTATCAAAATTAAACAAAGTAACGTCATGATGACATTATTTCTCACATGAATAATAATGAAGTAAATGCTTAAAACATATTTTCTGCAACATATTAGTGTGTACAGTATAGTACCGATACAAAATTTATTAAAACGTAAGTCCAAATATTAGAAACCTTAGTATAAATGTATTAGAAACTTTAATTCAAATGTAGTATGAACTTCAGTACAAATGTGGTAGAAACTTTAGTACAAATGTGATAGAAACTTTTAATAGTACAAATATATAACAAACTTTAGTACAAATGTAGTAGAAACATTAGTACAAATGTACCGGAAACCTTGGTACAAGTGTATTACAAACTCTAATTCAAATGTAATAGGGACTTTAGTACAAATGTGATAGAAACGTTAGTACAAATGCACCGGAAACCTTGGTATAAATGTATTACAAACATTACTACCAGTGTATTACAAATTGTAGTACAAATAAAGTAGAAATCTAGGTAAAAATATATTAGAAACTTTATTACCAGTATATTAGAAAATTTAGTACACATGAAGTAGAAATCATAGTATATATGTATAAGAAACATAAGTACAAATGCATTAGAAACTTTAGTACATTTGTATCTTAGAAACTTAATAAACAAATATATTAGAAACTTTAGTACAATTTTATTTGAAAATTTAGTACAAATGCAGCAGAACTTTAGTTCATATATATTAGAAACTTTAGTACAAATGTGTTTGAAACCTTAGTACACGTGTATTGGAAACTTTAGTACAAATGTAGCATAAACTTTAGTAAAATGTAGTAGAAGCGTTAGTAAAATGTAGTAGAAATATTTAGTGCAAATATAGTAGAATCCTTAACAAACATGTCGTAGAAGCTTTAGTACAAATGTTTTTGAAACATTAGTAATAAAAATGTTGCAGAAACTTCGGTACAAGTGTAGTAGTAACATTGGTACAAGTGTATTAAAACCTTTAGTAAAGATGTTGCTCAAACTTAAGTACAAATGCAGTAGACACATTAGTACAAATGCAGTAGAAACTTTAGTACAAATGCAGTAGACACATTAGTACAAATGCAGTAGACACATTAGTACAAATGCAGTAGAAACTTCAGTACAATTGCAGTAGAAACTTTAGTACAAATGCAGTAGAAACTTCAGTACAAATGCAGTAGACACATTAGTACAAATGCAGTAGAAACTTCAGTACAAATGCAGTAGACACATTAGTACAAATGCAGTAGAAACTTTAGTACAAATGCAGTAGAAACTTTAGTACAAATGCAGTAGACACATTAGTACAAATGCAGTAGAAACTTTAGTACAAATGCAGTAGACACATTAGTACAAATGCAGTAGAAACTTCAGTACAAATGCAGTAGAAACTTTAGTACAAATGCTGTAGAAACTTCAGTACAAATGTAGTAGACACATTAGTACAAATAGTAGCATCCATAAAGTTCACTGGTTCTTCTAAATGCCCAATGTAAAGCACTGATACATCGGACCTCGGTTTATAAAGTGTCGCCCGAAGGATCCGGCGTGAGATCAAACCCGGGAATCTTTAGTAGAAATGCATTAGGAACAGGTTAATCAACAAGTTCGACAATCATTAGTGTTGAATGACAGAAACTGCAGGTTCAGATTTGTATTAGTTCATAAGCAAGCAGAACAGACCTTTATCAGATTGTTCTTACAGTAGTCTACTCTGTTTGCAAGTATGTCCAAATGCGTCTCTAGCAGGTAAAGCGTTAAGAAATGAAACACTAGCAGAAGCACGTAGGTAAGGGGAGTTGGTTTGTAGTGAATCGCGATATACCAATTATATACTAAATTAAATTTCTGAAGTATTTACAATGTTTTAATGAAATACATCTAGATCACTTTAAAGTGATTCAAGGACAATTTGCATCGGTACAGACACTACACACTTAATCCTTCGCTTGCTATTCACGTCAATATACCTAGCTGTAAATAGTGAAGACCCAGACGAGACAGCTCCTGCAGGAGCTGTCTCATCAGGGTCTGCACTATTTACAGGTTGATTGTGCAACCAGTGCACTCCACATCAGTGATTTCACAGCGAAATACTTGTACACAGTGAAGATATATGTAAATATACAACAGGGCATGGGTAAAGAAGGAGAAATGTATTTTAAAATTCAGCAAGAGACCGGTTAAATAGGATGGTAAGACTTTATTTCAGGAAAAATCAAATATCTGTACTTCGGCAAATTTTGACTGGACTCAGTCTAAAGTAAACCAGATAATAGGCATGCATAGTTAGGGGCGGGTTAGAGATATGGTTTAATATATTTATCATCGCGCCCTCATATCAATTGATAAGGCTATATTTTACAGTCAAACCTGACATATAAGAAAGACGTCAAATCGTGGTATTTAACCCATTCCCTCATATGCTATTTTTAGATACAACCTCTTTGAATAAATCTACCGAAAAGGAGCATGAACTAGAGAAAAGGATTTGTTTTTAATTTTATAGTTTGAAACCATTGTGATAAATAGAGCATTTGCTCCTATAGGAGCAAATGCTCTATTTATCACAATGGTTTCACAAAGTGACTTTTACAGAGTCGTCAAAAGTCGTCAATATGAGGGAATGGGTTAAGATAAGAGTTAAAAAGTAAGACTGCTTTACTCATTGAATTATGAGCGCTTAAACAGGCTTCCCTGTACTGATTCCTCGAATATACTCTTGCGCCATTAATCTGATGAAATACATCCACTTCTCCCACTGTCCTCTTTACGGATCACCGCGTTTTTGCAAGAACCACAGTCCGTCGGACTATATATCAATATATATCAATATACGACGATAAAAGCCGTCCGGAACGAACAAGGTACTTCAATATTGAGTTAACTCTTTCGTTGCCAATGGCGAATATGTGATCACCTTTGCAAATAGTTTAGATCCAGATGAGACGCCGAGTAACTCGGCGTCTCATCAGGATCCAAACTGTTTGATGTTGTGATTGTTGTTTTTAAAACATGAAAATCAGAACAACTCATAAATGACATTTGAAGCAGACAACATTTTTTTGTAGACGACAACACGTGTCAGTGAAAGGGTTAATGACTGCAATAAAATACATTTAATGAAATTTGCTTTGGTTAGTTACTTCAGCGGTTGATGAACGGCCCACGCCTGCAAATGGTACAGGAGAAATGAAATTAATCCATTTATGCCCGTATGTTTCACGTAAGCTAACCAAAGCAGATTTGGTGTTTAGAACCAATATGCTCTACTTCTGATATTTGTTCATGCACATTCATCCTGCCCTTTACCTGATGAATATACATGTGACAAATTATTACTGTATAAACATATAGCTGAATTGTAAAAAATGGCATTATAAAGAAGTGCAATGTGCGACAGTAACCGTGGAATCAAATCCATATTTATTTCATAAGCAAGAAAATAAGATATTAGTCAAACGTCTTCTATAAGATCAGCTATTAATATTTATGATGCGATTATTCCTTGAATGAATACCCATGGAGTGAAAGGTGATCACATTTAATTATTTCCATTAATCCTTTCACCGCCGCAGTCGTATAAATGCACCAGGACAAATAGTGCAGTCCCAAATCAGACGCCGCCTTTTCAAGGCGGCTTCTGATCAGGGACTTCACTATTTGTCTCAGTCTCTATGTCGATATATGTGCATTATTCCTTTGAAATTTGCATTTATTTATCTCATTTCCTTATTTTACTGAATGATTTAACAAACTTGGATTGCAGACGACAATTAGAAATTTGGCGCCGAACGGGTTAATCCTTCTAGATGAGATTGTGCCGCTAACATTCATCTTATTTTGTCCTACACTGTTGTCCAATGATTATCAGCATGATCTTGTCATGAGAACAAATTGCTTTATATAGTAGAACCTGTCTTAACCCTTTACCTCATAGGCTATTTTTAGATCAAGCCTCTTTGAATAAATCTACTGAAAAAGAGTATTAACTAGAGAAAAGGAAATCTTTAGAAGTGTGTAGTTTGAAACCATTGTGATAAATAGAGCATTTGCTCCTATAGGAGCAAATGCTCTATTTATCACAATGGTTTCACAAAGTGACTTTTACAGAGTCGTCAAAAGCCGTCAATATGAGGGAAAGGGTTAAGCGGCCTTCAGAGAGAATTCTAGTTATATGTCTGTAATGTATGTGGTAGCTTAACGCAGGTCAAATGTAATGCAGAAAGCTCCTATAGGAGCTTTCTGCATTAATTTTAACCTGCATTAAGGAACCATCTGTTTATTAAGATTCCTATGTTCAATAATTGAATGGCCGCTTAGGACAAGTTCTGTTGTATGTTATTCTAGAGAAGAGTGTTTTTTTCCACAATGGAAGATTCGCAAATGGAAAAAGAATGATAAGGAAGAGTGTGATCCAAAACATGACAAAACCTTACATCGCCTCAAACTACATCCATCTCATTTTTTACAAGCGTGCTTGCGTCATATGATTCGATGGATTTGTTATTGTTTTTTTGTTGTTGTTTACTTTCTGGAGATGGAGTTTAAGTGGGAGATGGGGGGGGGGGGCGGAGGGGATGATGTGGGGGAAAGGCAGTGGGATTGGAAGGGAATGTGTGTTGGTATTTATTTTGTTTGTTGTTGAATGTTGTTTTTTGTTGTTTTTTCTGAGGGGTTGCTTATTTTCTTAATAGTGTTTGAGTAATTTAGCTTTTAAAATGTTCCGTTATTTATACAAATACCTTACTATTATTGTAATACGTTCAACCATTTGCTTGATGAATATTCGCCTAAGAAATGATGACTGTAAGAATACTAATTAGGTGATTATTTGTAATGGCATATGAACAAGGAATATGTTGACATGGCAGAAACTGTATAATTAGATTAACCCGTTTGGCGCCAAATGTATAATTGTCGTCTGCAATCCAAGTTTGTTAAATCATTCAGTAAAATACGGAAATGAGATAAATAAATGCAAATTTCACAGGAATAAGGCACATATACATGTATAGACATAGAGATTGAGACAAAAAGTGAAGTCCCTGATCAGACGCCGCCTTGAAAAGGTGGCATCTGTTCAGGGACTGCACTATTTGTCGTGGTGCATTTTTGCGACATTGGCGGTGAAAGGGTAATTATTACTTCATAAACAAACATAGGAGACTCCCATCAGACGGTTCCTACAGGGGCCGTCTGATATGGGTCTACCATGTTTTCAAAGATGCCAAAAAGGCGTCTGTATTGGATGAAAGGTTAAATACGCCCTTGTCTAATCACTCAGTGGTCGAGTATATAGGTTCTACTGTATTGGTATGGCTACAGCCGCCGACTCAGCCACATCCAAACGTCTTCATCACATTGCCATAACATGTGGGTTAAATATTTATGGTTTTAGCGACCCTGTAATGACAGGCTGGGTGTTGTTTGCTTCATGTGTGATTGATATGTATCCTCAGTATCTAATTTCCCGGTACAATATGCCAATTTACAGGAGAACTCGTCTCTTACAGAATGTAAGGCTTTCAGAAATTAAGACTTTTTTGTTCTCATAATACATTAAAGGCAGATTGTTGTATGATCTACGCATTCACAATTTACATGTAGGTAAACGAACCATTGTAATTTTCTATATATACACAATATGCGATACATGACATACGCACCATTGTAATTTTCTCTATACACGCAATGTGCGATACATGATATACGAACCATTGTAATTTTCTACATACACACAATGTGCGATACATGACATACGCACCTTTGTAATTTTCTACATTCACACAATGTGTGATACATGACATACGCACCATTGTAGTTTTCTACATATACACAATGTGCGATACATGACATACGCACCATTGTAATTTTCTACATATACACAATATGCTATACATGACATACGCACCATTGTAATGTTCTACATATACACAATGTGCGATACATGATATACGCACCATTGTAATTTTCTACATACACACAATGTGCGATACATGACATACGCACCATTGTAATTTTCTACATTTACACAATGTGCGATACATGATATACGCACCATTGTAATTTTCTACATACACACAATGTGCGATACACACAATGTGCGATACATGATATACGCACCATTGTAATTTTCCATATACATGTATACGCAATATGTGATACATAATATACGCACCACTTTTATTTTCTACATACAGTGAACCCTCATTATACCGGCATTCGTTACAATGGCACCCTCGTTATACCGGCAGTATGCCTTGAAACAAAATTAGCGTTACGTCTTTGAAACAACCACTGAATAAATATGTACAATACCAATAAGACAGGTGATCGCTTAATGCAGAACTCAAGAAGTGCAAAAAGCTCCCAAAGGGAGCTTTTTGCACTTCTTGCATTCTGCATTAAGCGTTCACCTGTTGGTAATAGTTTAAAACTGACCATATGGTTCCTTTCATATTTAAACTCGTTATAACGGTAACCTCGTTATACCAGCAAAATGTCTGGAAACAAACACCTCCGTTGTAACGAGGGTTCACTGTATACGCAATATGTGATAGATGATATACGTACCATTATAATTTTCTATATATACACAATGTGTGATATATGATATACATACGATTGTAATGTTCTATATATACACAATATGCGATATACGACAAATTTCTATATATTCACCATATGCGATATTCGATAAAATACCATTGTAAGATTGCATATAATCACAATATGTGATTTACGATTAACGTACTGTTACATTTTTCTATATATACATGTACACAATACGATAAACATACCATTGCAATATTTATTATATACACAATATACGACGATAGCACCATTGTGATTTTCTATATATACACACTATGCGATATACGATAAATGTACTATTGTAAGTTTCTATGTATGCACAATACACCATAATATATGCACAGTATGCTATATTCAGTAAACTTACCCTTGTAACGTTCTATCTACATGTATACACAATATGCGATATACGATATTGTAAGTTTCTATATATACACGATATGCGATATATGATAAACGTATCATTGTCATTTTATGTATATGCACACTATACCATATATGTGCACAATATGCCATATTCAGTAAACATACCCTTGTATTTTTCTATATATAAAAATATGCGATATAAGATATACCATTGTATTGTTTTTATATCTGCACAATATACCATATATACACAAAATATGATTTATGTATTATTTTTTTTATATACGATGTAACATTGCAATTTTCCATGTATACACGATATGCTTTATACGACAAACGTACCATTGTATTTTTTTCTATGTATACACGATATGCTCTATACAGTTGTAATTATATATATATACAAATGTATACGAAAAGCGTTTCATTGTAATTTTATATCTTTTCACGATATGCGATATATGATATACGTACCATTGTAATTTTCTACAGATGCACAATATGCAATATATATACACAACATGATGTGCACTCATATTGAAGTCGAGGCGAATCCAATATGGATTTAAGCCGTACAGTGAGGATTTATGTTGAACTGTCACGTGATGCAAATGCTTGACACCTATTGTTTTACATTTACAAGGTATATTATACTATAGTATATAATTCATATTACATAATATTGATAACATACTATATTATATTAAGCATCTGATATAAGGTTGTGTCTGACGTTTTATGCGTCATGCACAAGGAATACTGGGCAATGATAAACGTATACTAAATGCATACAAAGTTACGCTACAAAGGATACAGAAATGTGTCATAGTGAAACAGGTGTATATTCCTAGCACGGCGCAAATGTAAAATGTATTGTTTAAATATGCCCAGAGGTTTCAAGATTCTGTATCAGGCCTAAAGCATCACTCCAGTCTATGCTTCCACAAATATTTGAATTACTCATTGAAATATGACTCCATGTCCTGTTAACATTTTACTCCATGACTATTCATGTAAGAAATAATGTATGAATATTAATTAGCTATTTTGTAATGCCATATGAACAAAAGAAGGGTTTGCGTGACAGAAGCTGTTAAATTCCATAAACAAACAGAACAGGTCCTGGTCGGATGGCTCCTACAGGAGCTGTGTGATATAGGCCTTCTCCGTTTGTAAAGGCCCGAAACCCACTACCTCATAGGCTATTTTTAGACCCAACCTCTTTGAATAAACTTACCGAAAAGGAGCATTAAGCAGAGAAAAGGAAAATTTTAGAATTGTGTAGTTTGAAACCATTGTGATAAATAGAGCATTTGCTCCTATAGGAGCAAATGCTCTATTTATCACAATGGTTTCACAAAGTGACTTTTACAGAGTCGTCAAAAGTCGTCAATATGAGGGAAAGGGTTAAAGGGTGTATCTATGGAGTAACTGGTTTAACATATTCCAAACACTGCTCGTCTCAGCCGACTTACAGCGGTATACTACAAAACGATCTTCTGTGTTCTTACTTTTATATATCAGTCTACCACGAAATTGATTTTACATTTGCGTTGCAACAAAACTGGCAATCGATAACTAACACTTTGTTCTCCACGTATATGTGAGCCGCCAGGTACTGCGAGTAGCTGAAAAAACGCAGATATTAAACGAAAGGGGTTTCGTTCGTTTGTTTTATTTTGTATACAAACCCTGGGTATTCGGACAGAAATACATAGGAAAATAATGCAGACCCAGATCAAAATGTTCCTTCGGAGGCCGTTTGATCAGGGGCTTCACGGTTTTCTAGTGTGACAGTCTAATTTAAATCATTATGATGCCAAATCGATTTATCCAGCTTTACAAACCCATGGAGAGTGAACATTTGGATGTCCTACTACTTGGGATACTTGGGGTAATTAGGGAATATTCATATTTGCATTAAGAGAACATTGTTTGTTTATAAGGACACAATTTAAAACATTACATGTAACGCCATGTTTTTAATTTCATTACCAGTTACAGTGAAACCCCTCTAAATCTGGCGTTGAGTTTGTTATAAATATACCGGTATTGGAGACAGGTGACAGCTTAATGCAGGGTGAAAGTCATGCAGAAAGCTCCTCTACCATTTAGAGGGGGTTTAATGTAACCTTTGATGGCTATTAAGTCAACATATTGTGTTTTCATATATAGTAAAACCCCTCTAACCCGGGTTTTGTAGAGAATAATTTAGATACTTTTAGGCATGTGGCTGCTTAATGCAGTGTAAAAGTCATGCAGACATCTCATAAGGGAACTTTCTGCATGACTTTCACCTTGCATAAAACTGCCACCTGTCTTTAAAACCGACATTTATGCAAATTCGAACGCCAGGTTAAGAGAGGTTTTACAGTAGAATCCCTCTAATGTGACTTCCTAATGATTAAACATGGGTGTCTTTATATGCAGGTGGCTGCTTCCTGCATTAAGTTACCACCTGCCTATACCACCAAGAATTATACCTATTTTAGGTGGTCGCATTAGAGGGGTTTTACTGTACTGTACAAGTACATTGAAATCTTTAAACCGGACGTCTAATGAAGAGGAATTTAGACCGTTTCCAGGTGGTTACTTAATTCAGGGTGAATGTGATGCAGAATGCTTCTTTTAAGAGATCAAGTTTATTACTTTTCGAACACCCCTCGTACAATGTAGCACATCATAAAATTAAACATGATTCAAGAAGACAATGTGAAAACTTGCACTCGAGGTTGCAAAATTGATCAGAGACATTTGTTATCGAGGTCATTTGGTTTTGAGTGACTGATACAATATAAATATATTTTGACCTTGGTCATTGGGAAAAAGGGTGCATAGGAATTAATAATCCTTATCAGCACAGCCTTGTTAGACCGCATTCGTAACGGATCACATTCGTAACATGTGTTACGAATGTGATCACATCCGTAACATTTTGTGACGAATGTGATCGATGCCGATATTTGATGTGACATACAGTCACATTTGTAACACGTCAAATGTCATAAGAACAGGAAGCTAAAACGTGCATGTGTACAACTGAAAGACATTTGTCACAACTTTTGAGCAATAACATGATGTGTTATTTCCAGCCAGGTCATGATTAGTATCAGAATGAAACCATGACCGCCCAATCATCACAATCATGATCATCATAATCATAATCGTCATCATCATTATCATCATCATTCATCGCAAAATGAAACCTTGTTCAATTTGTAACAACAAACATAACTATTTACAAAAGAAATGACTATGGTTTTCTGTCCTAAAAGTATATAATTAGATTTATAGTTGCTAAAATATTTAGCATAGTGTATTACTCAATTAACAGCAAATAAAGGAACGAAGAAGTAATTTTTATTTTATCACAAGCACACATTAACAACATTACATAGGTGCATGTATATGACAAGTTCTATGAAAAATGGAAACTCTTAAAGATCTTTTAGGCAGGTATCCTAAAACATGTTACAAGCATGTACATTATATCTTTAATATGCTGATGTTGTGAAACGTTGAGACATGATCCTCAACGAAATATACCATGATATCCTATTACTATTTACTAATTGAACATGCGGTCAGTAGTTTCTCAGGAGCTTGAAGGAATCGAATGTAGGAATACAATGATTAACCCTTTCCTCCATAAATACGCCTCTGTAAAAGTCACTTTATGAAACCATTGTGATAATTAGAACATTTGCTCCTATAGATCTATTTATCACAATGATTTCAAACTACAAAATTCTAAAATTTTCCCTTTCTCTAGTTAATGCTCCTTTTCGGTAGATTTATTCAAAGTGGTTGGAACTAAAAATAACCTATGAGGGAATGGGCTAAGGTCAGGGTCTAGGCAAATACACGTTGTTACTGTGTTGATGTGTAGCAATAGTATAGGTCGAGGTTAGCCAGGTTTTCATAAACATTTATGGAGATACTATTGTATAACTTTGCTTGGCAGATTGTAGTAGATAGAGATTGATTTGTTTGGCAAGTTGTAGTAGATAGATATTCTAGTCAGTCAATAAAATTGATTTGTTTTGGCAGATTGTCATAGACAGATATTATTAAATAATTGTACATGTCGCAGACAGAGATACTTTTCTATAACGATGGTTTGTTTGGCAGCTCATGGAAGACAGCGATGTAATTATATAACGTGTGTTTGTCTTGCAAAGATGAAGTAATGATTTGACACATGACTAATAGCAACATTTGCCGGTCATAAGGTCAAGTTTAGTTTGCAGATTGTATCCCTACAAATATCAAAACAACAATGCGGAATCGCATAGCCAAGAATTATACAAGAGTCTGGGTAATAAAGGTATTTCTGTCGAGTATGCGATATGTTCTGTTATTGAATTGTATGTGTGCGAGTGATTTTCGAACGACAAACTATTTCACTTGATCTAGCAAAGAATAACACATTCCATCCTAGTGACGCATTTTGGCGTCTTTGTAAAAATCACATTAAGAAACCATTGTGATAAATAGAGCATTTGTTCCTATGGAGCAAATGCTCTATTTATCACAATGGTTTAAAAACTACACAATTCTAAAGTTTTTCTTTTCTATAGTAATTGCTACTTTTCGGTAGATTAATTCAAAGACGTTGGGTCTAAAAACAGTCTAGGAGGGAATGAGATAACTATAAAACAAAATAAAACATTTAATATTATAGTATATGACGTTACTTAACCCTTACAGTGCGGGGCACGAATCACAAATGTCCTTTGCAAATAGTGTAGACCCAGATGAGAGGGCTCCTGTTTGTACTTTTCTTTAGCAAAATTTCTATATATTTACCATAAGCTTGACCTGTTTGAATTTTGGAATAGTCCATTTAAAAATTCAGCACGGTACGGGTTAATGCCTTTCTAAAGTACACCAAAAGACGTTACCTACCGTCGCCCCGACAAAGTAATATATTGGATCAAATATTATATAAATATCACATCCTTTAGAGTGTGATAGCACATATTGTTTACTCGAGGTTGGTAATGTTTTGGAACTGGCTATCCAATCTTGATAGGCCCTACTCCGAAATAGTCGCAAAATGCGACATTTCTCAAACAAACTAGAAAATTGTGTCTATAAGACACAGCGATGCCCCCGTGGTGGTGCTTGCTTAGCTGCACGTAAAATTCCTAAGTCATTTGACCTTGACCTTGGGCTACCGGGCAGCTTGGGCTGGATGAGCAATGCAAATATGTATGGTGGTTAATGTGTATATGCAATTCCATGCCAATAGCTAAAGTGGTTAGTGAGATATAAGACAATGAAATAACTGACAACCAAAACTGCACGTAAAAGCGTGACGGACGGACGGGCGGACAGACCGATGGAAAGACAGACCGACGGACAGACGGACGGACAGGTGCAAAACATAGTGCCCCCTGACTTTCGTCACGGGAGCATAAAAAGAAACTATGAAGAAAATATTCCAAAAAGGGAACTGATATAATACATAAATACTTGAATAGCTCTGGTCTAATATTTCGACCACTAAGGGCCTTTTTCAAAGATTATGATGTCAAAATAAACGTCACATTTTTGTTACATGCATTCAGCCATCTCTTTGATTTTATGGTTGAATGCATATACCAAAAATGTGACGTGTATTTTGACATGATAATCTTTGAATAAGGCCCTTAGTGGTCGAAATATTAGATCAGAGCTATTAGAGTATTTATGTAAAAAAGAAACTGTCAAAATGACGTTTGGTGATCAAATTGCAAGCGTCAGATGACGTCCGTTGAATGGCGTCACGCGCACAATTCAATAAGCGCTCACTGATCTAGACGTAATGTCGCCCGCATGAGATAATATTGCCTGGAACAGTACAAATTGTTTCATGGCAGGCATATGGCAAATTTGTATAGGATAGTCACGAGGGGTATAATAGAAAATTTATAACCCTTCGAAACAGCATATCACGACTCGGCTCCGCCTCACATGAAATGATATTTTGTCGAGGTTTGACATTATGAATGTCTCACATTCTGTAATACAGTAGAACCTCTCTAATGCGACCACTTAGTGGATAAATATGGGTGTCTTTTTAAGCAGGTGGTAGCTTAATGCAGGACAAAAGTAATACAGAAAGGTCCTCTATGAGCTTGTGCATTACTTGTGTCCTGCATTAAGCTACCACCTGCCTCTACCACCCAGAATTATACCTCATTTAGATGGTCGCATTAGAGGGGTTTTACTGTATCTATAAAACGTTGATTTGTTTGACAGATTACCGTAGACTGTGACGCTGTTCTATAACGGTTGTTCGGGTGGCATATTCCCCTTAGGCTCAGAACAAGGGTACTCAAGTACAGTTGAACTTCGATATCTCGAACTCGGATAACTCGAATAAAAAGTTCAGTCCTTCCAAAACTTACAATACACAATTGCTCTAAAATGTATCGCTACAGATATCTAGAAACACATGTGACAGCTTAATACAGGTCTAAAGTAATGCTGAAAGCTCCCACAGGAGCTTTCAGAATTACTTTAGACCTGTATTAAGCGGTCGCCTTGAGAGATTGTTCAGATTATATACGGATGACTCGAACTTCTGTTATCTCGAACTAATTTGTATGGTCCCTTGAAGTTCGAGTTATCAAAGTTCAACTGTACTTTTGATTTGTTTTAAAAATGGGTTTTGACTTTTCTGAATGACTAGTGTTTTGCAGCACGAAAATGATGTTATTTCTAAACTTTTTCTTTACAGAGTTTTGAATCACGACCATTGTGTTATTTCTAAACTTTGTTTACACGTGCAAATGAACGGTCCTGGGTTTGTTCAACAAATTGTTGTATAACACATGGTTTCACATACAGTTGAACTTCGATATCTCGAACTCGGATAACTCGAACAAAAAGTTCAGTCCTTCCAAAACTTACATTACAGCATTGCTCTAATAATGTATCTCTACAGATATCTAGAAACACATGTGACAGCTTAATATAGGTCCAAAGTAATGCTGAAAGCTCCTGTAGAGCTTTCAGCATTACTTTAGACCTGTATTAAGCTGTGACCCTGAGAAATTGTTCAGATTAGAAATTGGATGACTCGAACTTCTGTTATCTCGAACTAATTTGTACGGTCCCTTGAAGTTCGAGTTATCGAAGTTCAACTGTATAGCTGAGGAGCATGTTATAATTATACTAATGAATTTGTGTTGAATTATAGATTGTGTTAGAACACATGACAAGATGCTGATGACTGCTTTTTGTTTTACATGTACTATGATACTTGACCTAGAACACCCGACAATGGGGCTACTGACCGAGCTTTGTTCTACTTTGCAGATTGACTTAGAACATATGACACGAGGCATGCTGTTGGCTGACTTTTGTTTCGTTCGCTGATTGCCGTAAAACACATGACAATAATGCTATTAACTGGCTGTTTTGAAAAGTGTCGTAGAACACATGACTGTAGTGCTATTGACTGAATTTTGTTTCGTTGCCGTAAAACACATGACAATAATGCTATTATCTGATTGTTTTGAAGAGTGTCGTAGAATACATGACTGTAGTGCTATTTACTGACTTTTGTTTCGTTCACACTGGTTGCCGTAGAACACAGGACAATAATGTTATTAAATGACTGTTTTGAACGCTGTCGTAGAACATAGGACTGTAGTGCTATTGACTGACTTTTGCTTCGTTTTGCACATTATAGTAGAACACATGACAATGATGCTATTGACTGACATTTTTCGTTTGCTGATTGTCGTAGAACACATGACAATGGTACTATTGACTGGCCTTTGTTTTGCTTTGCAGAATGGCAAAGAACACATGATAGTGATGCTATTGACTGACTTTTGTCTTTTATTTTTCAGATTGTCGTAGAGCACATGACAATGATGCTAACGCACAAAACCTTCCGTCTTCTGATCCCTCTATTGATATTCAGCGGCCTACAGCAAGCTTTTGTATATTCAGACTTTAATCAGGTATGATTTTAACTACCTTGTTTACACGCTGTTGGATTTAAAACTCCATCATACCATATCATGAAATGTACAAAAGTACCTTAATATAACCCATTACATCGTGAATATGAATATAAGATATAAAAAAAATGCTTAGCCTATTTTCATCACCTATGATATGTTATTCATACTCTTAATCGATCAGTATATGCAATCTGCACTGCCCAATCAAGTAAACTTTAATTTCCCCAACGTTACAGAAATGACTGCTCCTACCATGAGGTAAAATATTCGTAAGCCCATACAGTCGCCCCGCTTAAGCGGGGGCGACAATGAATGTACAGTAAAACCCCACTAATGCGACCAGCAAAAAGGCGCATAATTCAGAGTGGCAAAGGCAGGTGGCAGTTTAATGCAGGACGAAAGTTATGCAGAAAGCTCCTGTAGGAGCTTTCTGCATAACTTTCGTCCTGCATTAAGCAACTACCTGCTTATAAAGACAGCCATGTTTATTCATTATGTGGTCGCATTAGAGGGGTTTTACTGTATGCATATTAATATCTTACTCCATTACCCTTTTCCTCCATGAATAATCATGTAAGACAAAATGATGTCACGAATGTTAATTAGATTAACTCTTATAATAGCACATGGATACAGGAAGTTTTGGGCATGGCAGAAAGAGTGGAATCATATCTATATTATATCATAGGCAAACAGAGCATACCCTGATCAGACGGCTCCTCTAGGAGCCGTCTGATCTGGGTCGTCTCTGTTTGTAAAGGCATAGAACGGGTATTTATGGAGGAAATGGATATATTTATGGAGGAAATGGATACATATGTCTCTCTAGTTCTTTGCAAACAGAGTAGACCAAACTCAGACGGCACCTGTAGGAGTTTGCTTGTGAAATAATATAGACATGATTTTGCAGTTTCCGCCATGGCAAATATTTTAATATTCATGGCATTCTTATTTCTGACACGAATATTCATGGAGTAAAGGGTTATTTAGCTAATGTTTTAAGGAGTCGTCTAAAAGAAGTTTCTATCAGGTAAATGGTTTACAGAACTTTCGAATTCGGGTTTGATTGATATTCCATGAATAATAAATGTATTGTCTCCAACTAAAATTTGCAACTTCTAATTCAGAAGATAAAAGCAATTTAAGTGAGTTGCCTTAACAATTTCGCATAGTGTATTCCAACTAACAAAATATGCCTAAATCATAACTTGGCACATGAAACACGTGAAAGTAAAGAGTTGGGCATATTCGAAGTTTTGGAAACCACCGCAAGCATCCGAATGGATAAACGATATTGGATCTTTCTCTATTAGTTAAAGGCAGTTAAATTAATGTATCATTGGCAGACACTGCATTCATTGAATACAGACATTCTTCCCCACAGTTTTCACATAGTAAAAACTTACACACGTGTCTACCCATCATCTTGGTGTTCTTAAGGACGAGTCCTGTCTTGTACAGCTTTCTAGTTCAACCATTATTATTATTACTATTATCATTATTATTTTAGCATACTACACTATATTATCATTATTATTTATCATTATATATTATACTATACTATTATAATCATTATTCATATATTATGCATTATTATTTATGCATATTCATATAACAAATACTGATGAAAAAGAATAAAGATTAAAATAAACATTATCTTAATAATGACACATGAACACAGGACATTTTTGACCATGGCAGAAACTGTAGAATGATATATAATCTCATAAGCAAACAGAGTAGAGCCTGATCAGGCATCCCCTATAGGAAATGTAGGGTCTAGGTCTTCTCTGTTTGCAAATGAGTTAAAAGTGGTATTTATAAAGTAGAGTGATATATAAATCCTGTTTGCCAAGACGTTAAAAGTGGTTTTTATGAAATAAACTTATTTCTTTCTCAATGGTGTTATATTTTCAGATCCTTCGGGATCATCAGTTTCATTGCTTTTAGTTATGAAAATTGAATACCACTTGACACTTTCCTCCATAAATACACCTTTCTACGTCTCTGCAAAAGTCACTTTATGAAACCATTGTGATAAATAGAGCATTTGCTCCTATAGGAGCAAATGCTCTATTTATCACAATGGTTTCAAACTACAAAATTCTAAAATTGTCCTTTTCTCTAGTTAATGCTCCTTTTCGGTAGATTTATACAAAGTGGATGGATCTAAAAAAAATAGCATATGGAAGAAAGGGTTAAGCCGGTGCTAAGGGCGTGAGTAGTGTTGCCACTCTTAACAAATGCTCATGAACAGACTCAATAAAACACTTTTCACATTGCTACTTTTGCTTTCGAAGGATCTAATACATTCAGAATGTATACAATTGTGATTTGCAATGACGTCAGAAGGCGTATGTGTCTATATCTCTGAACATTGCGCTTTATTGCAGGCCTTTGTGGCGTGTACCATCGGGGAGGAATATATCGGTTATTCTATGATTATCTTGGGCCTGGCAAACGTCACAAGCGCCTTCCTAGTGGCTCTCTTTGCGAACCTCGTGCCACGTGAGATAGTGTTCGCCATCGGTGGCATCACACATATGATCCTGATGATATTTCTGTTAATCTGGATCACAAGCAAAAGCCTCACCATTTTCTTCCTTCTGTCGGCGTGCTGGGGAATGTGTGATGCTGTTTGGCAGACGCAGTGCAACAGTATGTATTAATTGCATCAGCAGAATCCCGTTAAAGTGACCTCATAATTACTCATGATGACCTCATAATGACCTCAGAATACTATAAATGAATGTGGTTGCTTAATGCAGGACAAACGTGATACAGAAAGCTCCTGTAGGAGCTTTCTGTATCACTTTTGTCCTGCATTAAGCTGCCATTTGCTTTAAATAACATCAGAATTAGATTTCTTTTGAATGGTAGTATTGGCGAATCACACTAACTGCGATCTGGATATCATCTGCGAACAGTTTGGATCTTCTGCTCAATTTTAGATTCGGCGTAATTTTGATTTCATACGATTCGATCAAGCTATTGAAAGCCTTGTTAGACCACATTCGTAACAAATCACATTCGTAACACGTGTTACGAATGTGATCACATTCGTAACATGTGTTACAAATGTGATCCGGAAATCGATCACATATGTAACACATTTTGTGCCGAATATGATCGATGCCGATTTTTGATGTGACATGCAATCACATTTGTAACACGTCGGATTTCATACAGAAAAGGAAGCTAAAAAGTGCATGTGCATCATCTCTCATCGCAAAAATTAAACATTGTTCAAATTTTAACAACAAACTAAATATCAACCAAAGAAATGACTACGGGTTTCTTTCCTAAAGGCATATCAATAGATTTATAGTTGCTAAAATATTTGGCATAGTGTATTATTACTCAATTAAAATCAAATAAAAGGAACTAAGAAGAAATATCTATTTAATCGTAGGCACGCATTAACATCACTGCCTAGGTGCATGTACACGTACATGACAAGTTGTATGAAAAATCGAAACTCTTCACTGCCTAGGTGCATGTACACGTATATGACAAGTTGTATGAAAAATCGAAACTCTTCAATATATTTTAGGCAGGTATCCTAAAACATATTACATATCTTTAAAATGTGTTGTTAAGGTTGTGAAAAGTTGAGACATGACCCTCAAGGAAATATACTAACATATACAATGATGATCCTATTACTGTTAACTAACTGAACATTGTCGTTCAGGAACTCAACCTGTTACATATGTGATTCTAATGTCAACCCCAATGTCGGACACTCACGTTGGTAACACATTTTACCTGTTACGTATGTGGTCTAACAAAGCCTATCAGCCGAATGTCAAACAGCTATAGAATTTGATGAGACGCCGAGCTTACTAGGCATATTATCTGGAACCAAATTGTTTGCAAATGCGCGTGAGATTGCGATTTGCAGGATAAAATAAAGAATAAAAATGGTTAAATATTAAATGTTGAGTAAACAACTGTTTTTAAAATCTCAGAAGTTGCAATGTTTGGTTTTGAGATTTTGGCGTAAGTGTTATATGTTACAATAGCGGTTTCAAGGCAGCGCTATAGTTATGCAAAGTATTTTGGCTACATGAACGTTAGTTCCAAAAGAAAGAAAAAACGTACATTAAGCACTGTGTATCGGGGCTTTAACTCTTATCCCGCAACAAACAATTCTGCGTTCATATACTATTACAGTATAACAGTTATTTTAATAAATAGTCATGATGTCATGTTTTTCTTACATGGATATTCATGAGGTAAAGAGTTAAGAAACATATCTCGTTCATTTAACGTCGCCTACACTTTTGATACCAGTATCCGTGCTTATACAACTTTTTAGTTGAGTCCGAGTTCGTTCTCAAGTTTTTGATTGGTCAGATTTGAGCCAAAGGCTCAAATCTGACCAATCAAAAGCTTGAGAACAAACTCAGACTCAACTAAAAAGCTTAATAAATAAGCATGTACCCTGGTCAGACATCATACGTGTATCTAGAAGTCACTGGCAAGATCTAGGCTTCACCTTTTTCAAACATTTCTTTTCTTCTGTTTTAGCTCTTATATGCATCACGTGTCCGGAGAATACCGACGTGGCGTTCGCCAATTATCGGATGCTTCAGAGTATGGGACTGACGTTGGGCTTTATGAGTGGAACCTTTCTGTGTGTGGCTTTCAAATTGTACATATTAATGATTCTTCTCGTTGTCGCCATCATGTCATACGTGCTGGCCGAGTACAGGGTGCGGCAAGTGGACGTCGACTCATTTGACGGACAAGTAGAAGCAAATTGAAATATGTGACCTTGACCTTTGGAGAGAAGACTGGAATGGTTTGATGTAAGCTGGCGCCGTGGTTTGAGTGATGTGATAACAGTGGATTTACGGCGTTTGAGATGAGCTAACAGCCTCGTATTGGAGACGACACAGTGGGGGTACCGAGATATGTTTTTATAGCCCAAGGTTGTAGTAATAATATACGAGAATAGAGACAAAACTTATACTGAAAGGAAAAAGATGTGGCAATTTTACTAGTGACTGACACAAGTGTACAGAAATATGTGTCATGGATTTTTCATACTCATTTGTGAAGTGTGTGTATACTCTTATTGTGCCATCCATACAGACCAATATTCGTGCCAAATGCTCGCTGCAACTGCTAGCTACACCACTATATAAAGCATGTTTGTTTCACTGACATTCTTAACCCTTTCCTTCATATAAACGCTTTTCACGCATTTACAAACAGAGTAGACCCAGATCAGACGGCTCCTATAGGAGCCGTCTGATCAGGGTCTGCTCTGTTTGCTTTTAACAGTATATGATTCTACTGTTTTTGATAAAGCACATAAATGCCATGAAATGTTTACATTATAAAACTTCAGCTAATAAATATTCATTATGTCATAATTCCTGACATGAATTTTGAACAGGGAAAGGGTTAACCTTTACCATGCTACGGCAGAACAATGTCATCTTAACCCCTTTCCCTGTTCTATGTTTATTCCAAATTTAAATATCTACCAAATATTCATGGACAAAATAGCTATAAAACTGTGAATGATGGAATATTGTAGCCATTTGAGAAAGTAAAGAAACGTCTTTCAAATTATGTTAGCAAACAGAACAGACCCTGAACAGACGTCTTCTATAGGAACGGTCTTATCAGGGTCTACTCTGTTTGACTATGCTTGGAAATGCGTTTATATGAAGGAAAGGGTTAACCCTTTACTCCATGGTTATTCATGTAAGAAATAATGACATCATGAATATTAATTAGATGGTTTTTGTAATAGCGCATGGTCACAGAATGTTTTATCCATGTCAGAAGTTGTAGAGTCATATCTGCATCATAAGTTGTAGAGTCATATCTGCATCATAAGTTGTAGAGTCATATCTGCATCATAAGTTGTAGAGTCATATCTGCATCATAAGTTGTAGAGTCATATCTGCATCATACCATTAGCAAACAGAACAGACCCTGACCGGACAGCCGATCATACAGGAGCCGTCTGATTTTGGGTCTATTCTGTTTGCAAATGCGTATTTCTTAAGTAAAGGGTTAATGCATTCTATATTTACAGTTTTCTGCATTTCTTTAAAACACGACAAGAATGTTACATCTTACTCTGTAATCCTTTCTTATACATTTGCAAACAAACAGTGACTGTAGGAGTTATCTGATCACTGTCTGCTCTGTCAGTTCTATGTTACAGATGCGAGTCTTTATTAAAAGTCCTTAGTTTACATTTTATTACAAGAATTAATTGATGTTCTTAAATAAAGTAACAAAGTAAAAGGTTAAACATCACTGAACTCATGGCATACTCAATGTTAACTGTTTCATTAACCCTTTCACCGCCGATGTCGCATAAATGCACCACGACAAATAGTGCAGTCCCAGATCAGACGCCGCCTTTTCAAGGCGGCGTCTGATCAGGGACTTTACTATTTGTCTCAAACTCTATTTCTATATCTGTGCTTTATTCCTTTGAAGTTTGCATTTATTTATCTCATTTCCTTATTGTACCCAATGATTTAACAAAATTGGATTGCAGACGACAATTAGAAATTTGGCGCCGAAAGGGTTAATCATCCGACACAACCTGACGCAGACATCAGTCCATTTACCCCACAACAAGAATGCAGATCCATAGATATTATTTCAAATCATATAATCGTAGTCCCGTACTTTTCCAATTCTCTGCCAAACAGTAAACACTAAACAGTAAAACCTGTCTCACGAGGCCATCAAAAAGATGTCAAATTATGGGTCTGCAAGGCAGGTCATAGCTTAATGTACAAAAGTAATGAATGACCGCATAACACGGGTTCTACTGTACAGTCAAACCTCTCTATAACGGCCATTAAATTGTGTTATATAGTTGGTAATTAGGGCAGGTGGCTGCTTAAAGCAAGGTGAAAGTAAAACAGAACGCTCCCACAGGAGCGTTCTGTTTTACTTCCACCTTGCTTTAAGCAGCCAGCTGCCTTATACACAAAATAATTGATGTAATGCAGTGGCCGTTATAGAGAGGTTTTACTGTATATCCAAATCGTCTCCACGTGACCGCTAAATACGATATGGTGGAGAAATAAAATAAAACTATTCTTATAAAAAATCCTTAGCCTAATGTACGACAGCCAACACTACTCTGATAGCTGGAGTATTGCTCATTCTAGGGTGCAGAAATTAACCATTTTCCCTTTTCTATGTTTATTCCAAATTTCAATTACATAAACCAAATTTCCAAAATTTTCCAGTTTAAACCAAATTTCTACCACATAGTCATGGAAAAATACAACAAAATGGTAGGTGGATTGTTGTAGCCATTTTAGAAAGTATAGAAACATATCTTTCAGATTTCATTAGCAAACAGAGCAGACTCTGATCAGACGGCGCTCCTATAGGGGCCGTCTGATCTGGGTCTACTCTGTTTGCAAATGCGTGAAAACACGTTTATATGAGAGAAAGAGTTATAAAATGTTATTTTGACGCATCTTACCAATGGGTTTGATATTGTTTGGATTTCAACTGAAAACCCTCAGTTTAAGAATCTAGTTACAAATCCAATAGTCTTGAGTACAGTAAAACCCCTCTAATGCAACCAGCATAATTCACAGTGACAAAGGCAGGTGGTAGCTTAATGCAGGACGAAAGATATGCAGAAAGCTTTCTGCATAACTTTCGTCTTGCATTAAGCAACCGCCTGCTTATGAAGATAGCCATGTTTGTTCATTAAGTGGTCGCATTAGAGGGGTTTTACTGTACTAATCTTGCGTCTGTGTCGTTAAATTCAAATCAAGTATTTTGTAAGAGAACTGTGCCCCGGGGACATTGTCCTCCCATGACAACGCCTCTTTCGAAAACGACAATGAAACAAAATGCAAATAAGGTGGAAATATGACCATATTCTAATAATTGACTCATCCCCAGTCTCTTTCAAAGAACTAAATAAAGTATGAAGGTATCTATAGTCTACTCTACCAAAATTCCGGTTTAGGAGTGTTTTACTGTACTGCATGAAAAAACGACGTCAATAGTCATGAATATTAATTAAGATTCATTTTTGTAATGGTATATGAGCACAGGGAAGTTATGCAATGGCAGAAACTGTACACAGTCATATATACAGCTGAACTTCAATATCTCGAACTCGGATAACTCGAACTTCGGATTAACTCGAACAAAAAGTTTAGCCCTTCCAAATCTTACAATACAGAATTACTCCAAACTGTATCACTGCATATATCTAGAAACACACGTTGCAGCTTAATACAGGTCTAAAGTAATGCTGAAAGCTCCTACAGGAGCTTTCAGCATTACTTCAGACATGTATTAAGCTGTGAACTCGAGACATTGTTCAGATTAGAAATCGGATAACTCGAACTTCTGTTATCTCGAACTGCTTTGTATGGTCCTTTGAAGTTCGAGTTATCGACGTTCAACTGTATAGCATTTCATTCATAAGCAAACAGGGCAGACCCTGGTCAGATGGTTCCAACAAGGGCCGTCTGATTTGGGTCTACTCTGTTTGCAAAGGAGTCGAAATGTGTATTTATAGAATAACGGGTTGCTTACCTGGTGAAATTTCGTGTCAAAATGTATGAATATTAATTAGCTATTTTTTTATAATGGTGTCATGATTAAAGATTTTTAATACCCCGATGGAAGTTGTAGAATTAGATATTTAGTACTGCAATAAACAAACGGAGCATACCCTGATCAGACGGTTCTTACAGGAGCCATATCAGACGAGCCTTCTGATCTTGGTCTTCTCTGTTGGCAAATATGTTAAAAAGAGTCTCTATCAGGTAAAGAATTATTTTGGAACGATAATAACACAGTTTATCCATACCATTCGACCTGCATTAAGTCACTACTTGTCTTAACCCTTTTGGCGCCAAATTTCTAATTGTCGTCTGTAATCCAAATTTGTTAAATCATTCAGTAAGATAAGGAGATGAGATAAATAAATGCAAACTTCGAAGGAGTAGAGCACAGATATAGAAATCGTGATTGAGACAAAATTGAAGTCCCGGATCAGACGCCGCCTTTTTAGCGGTGAATGGGTTAATTATAAGACTCACAATCAGGCCCATTTTGAACAAGGACCGATGTATAGTGTTTTTACTAAATTGACAGGCAAAATACATGTGGATAACCCATTATGGCTGACGATTTTTTCGTGGTGCGAATCAAATGCAGTAGAACCCGTGATCACGTGATGAATATATTAGTGTATTGAATGCACGTGAGTGCTTAAGGCGGCTTTATTCGTATGCACTCCAGGGCGTAGCTAGCGATATGCACTTACGCACGTGCGTAACACCAATCTAAAAAGGGGAAAACATTGTAATGGCAACAATGGAACAAAAATCGAAAGGCTAATATGGGGTAGACTTTGATAAACATTCAGCCTTGTCGTGTAATCTTTAACCCATTTCTTCATAGTGACGCCCTTTGACGCATCTGTAAAAGTCACTATCTTGAAACCATTGTGATAAATAGAGCATTTGCTACCAAAGGAGCAAATGCTCTATTTATCACAATGGTTTCCAAACTTCACAATTCTAAATTTTCCCGGGGAGAGTGGAGGTGGAGCATGCACACGAGTCTCTGAAGTCACGGTGCGTGCATTACACTTGAACTCAGCAACGCTCCTGACCCCATTCGTACTCTCAAACTAATGGACCAATTTCCGATTTTTTTCGATACAGTGTAATTTTGGACTTGACATGTCAACCTTAACCCTTTCCCATATGTAAGCGCATTTTCGCGCATCTGCAAACAGAATAGACCCAGATCAGACGGCTCCTGTCGTCTGATCAGGGTCTGCTCTGTTTGCTTATGGTGTAATATAGATCTGATTCTACAGCTTCTGCATGAGCCAAAATAGCCTGTGTTCATATGTCAATTATAAAACATAATCTTATTAATATTCATGACGTCATTATTTCTTACATGAATATTCAACAGGAAAAGGGGTAAATAGATTAATTGGCGTTTTGCAAGACTTTCTGCATTTCAGATAATGGGAAAATATCGAAGAAATCAAAGTGATAGTCCATACAATATACGCATATTTTCAATAACATCATAAAACCTGGCATTTGCTATGTTCAATCATTATTATGAAGAGTGTCAATTTGAACTTGTATCGAAGAAAAGTGCCCCTCTAACACAAATAAGCCGTTTGTGTCTATACTTCTATGGCGTGTGGAGTGTTGCAATATTGTATAAAGAAAACTATTTGTTCAATAAAAAAACTATTGAGTCAACAATTCTAAATATTTAATAAAAAAATGTTCAAAAAATAATTATGCTCTTAAAATATATCCATGTGGTAAAACAAAATGTTTGATAAAAAGAAAATTGTTGATAAAATATTTATATGGACTAAAAAATATTTGAATAAATATTTTTCATTGAACAAATACACATGTATTTAAAATTATTGAATCAATTTTTTTTTTATTGAACAAATATTTTTCTTCATACAGTATAGCAACATACCACACGCCATATACATGTACTTCTACTTTGTTTGTTGTACAACAAATTAAATTCTATCGGCCTATGTTGAACAGTTCCACAACTAAAACGCAACCCGAATATATATTAACTACAGTTGAACTTCGATAACTCGAACTTCAATGGACCGTACAAATTAGTCCAAATTACCGTACAAATTAGTCCGAGATAACAGGAGTTCGAGTTATCCGAATTCTAATCTGAACGACTTCTCAAGACCACAGCTTAATACAGGTTAAAGTAATGCTGAAAGCTCCTGTAGGAGCTTTCAGCATTACTTTAGACCTGTATTAACATGTCACATGCGTTTCTAGATATATGTAGCGATACATTTTAGAGCAATTCTGTAGGCCTATTATAAGTTTTGGAAGGACTGAACTTTTTGTTCGAGTTACCCGTAGTTCGAGTTATCCGAGTTCGAGATATCGAAGTTCAATGTAGTACATTTGCGAATATTTTGTCTTTTTCAGCGGTTATTTGATTGGGTTTGTTGCGATATATTCTTTTCTGCATATAAACAAGTGTTTTATGTAAGTTCAGGCATTTTAACTCTTTCGCTGCCAATGTCGCATCTGTGATTACCTATGTAAACAGTTTGGATCCAGATGAGGTGCCGAGTAACTCGGCGTCTCACCAGGACCCAAACTGTTTGTTACTGTGACTATTTCTTGAAACAAAAATGAAGGAAAATAAACATGGAAAATTGTAGCAGGCGACACAGATTGCAGACGAAAAAAATTGGCAGCGAAAGAATTAAAACGCATTACAAGTAGCATTAACCCATTTGCTCCCAGTGGATTCTTCCATGTTTATATATTGGATTAGTCCATTTTTTATCTAAGGGGTGCATGGCCTAAATTTTCAATTTCGTTTTGTTTTATATCGAAATTCCTATTAGCAAACAGTGTAGACTCTGATCAGACGCCGCATTATGCGGCGTCTGATCAGAGTCTACACTGTTTGCCTACGTCCCACATATGGGATCGTGGGAGCAAATGGGTTAACCCTGTTGTTAAATCGAATGGATTTCTCAAAGTCCCTCGATATGGAACAGTTTCAGTTCAGCTTTGTCCAGCATGATTTGTCACATGTATATACATCACAAATACATCTACTTAGCCCCTAATCCAGATCCTTTCTCATTAAACACTGACATGTTCATCTTCGGAGAACTGTCAAATAACCAGAGCATAACTGCAAACTCTTTCGGCGCAAAATTTCTAACTGTCGTCTGCAAATCACTTTTGTTAATTCATTTGGTAAAATGAGGAAATGAGATAAATAAATGCAACTTTCAAAGGAATAAAGCACATATATAGAAATTGAAGGTTTTAAGCTTGAGACAAAAAGTGAAGTCCCTGACCAGACGCCGCCTTGAAAAGACGGCGTCTCATCCGGGACTGCACTATTTGTCGTGGTGCATTTATGCGACATCGGCGGTGAAAGGGTTAAATCCATATCATATAACAAGCCTTTATTCCATTTGTATGTCTTCCTACGCCTTTGCAAACAGAGTAGACACAGATCAGACGGCTCTTGTAGGAGCCGTCTGGTCAGAATTTGCTTTGTGTGCCTATGAAATAATAGATATGATTCTAGTTTCTACTATGGGAAACATTCCCGCGTCCATGTGCCATTATAAAAATTAATCTACAGTAAAACCCCTCTAATGCGTCCACTTAATGAATAAACATGGCTGTCTTCATAAGCAGGTAGTTGCTTAATGCAGGACGAAAGTTATGCAGAAAGCTCCTATAGGAGCTTTCTGCATAACTTTCGTCCTGCATTAAGCTACCACCTGACTTTGTCATTGTGAATTATGCCCCTTTTTGCTGGTCGCATTAGAGGGGTTTTATTGTAATTGGTATTTACTGTGTCAGTATTTCTTACATAAATATTCACGAAGCCAATGGATAATTAAGGAAATGGTTGAATTCTAACCATTTGAAGAAAAAGCTGAAAGTCATTTAACCATTTCCCTCATGTAAGCGCATTTTGACGCATCTGCAAACAGAGTAGATCCAGATCAGACGGCTTCTATAGGAGCCGTTTGATCAGGGTCTACGCTGTTTGCTTATGGTGTAATATAGATCTGAATCTACAGCTTCTGCCTGAGGCAAAATGTCATGTGTTCATATGCCATTATAAAAAAATAATCTTATTAATATTAATGACGTCATTTGTTCTTACATGAATATACAACAGGGGAGGGGTTAAACCCATTCCTTCATATAAACGTGTTTGTTTTCACGCATTTGCAAGCCGAGTAGACCCATATCAGACGGATCCTATAGGAGCCGTCTGACCAGAATGTACACTGTTTGCTAATGGAATTTGAAAGATCTGTTTCTTTACTTTCTAAAATGACTACAGTGTTCCACTTTCCATATTTCAGTATAACTATTTATCCATGAATATATAGTAGGTGTTGAAATTGGAATAAGCAAAGAACAGGGACAGGATTAACTAGCATCTGTTAACAATGTAGAGCCAGATAGTCTAGAGTGCTGCTAGAGTGTTCATAGAGGACTACTAGTGTTCATAGAGGACTTATAGAGGGATGATAGAGGACTTAGAGGGCCCAAAGAGGGCTCATAGTGGTATTAAATGTTCAGAGGATACGGGCTCTCCTATGAGACGTAAAGGGCTAGTTGAGGACCCTAGGGCTAGTTGAGGACCCTCTGATCTGGGTCTACATATTTTGTTATTCAAAATCCCACGGCACATGTTTCATACTGCATGGACTATGTCTTTAAACACGAATGAACCATTCCAGTTTGAACAATTCAGTACACACAGAGTTATGGTTATGCGTCGGACCAATTGTGACCGATCCCCTACGTGTATACAAAATATGTCGAAATCAAAACTAGTTTACTTATATAGTAAACCCCCTCTAAACCAACAACAAAAGAGGTCTAATTCTTGCTCGGAGCTTTCTGCATTACTTTCGTCATCCATAAAGTAACCACTTGCTTTTAAATCGAGGTCCAGATAAGATGCGTAAATTAAAACATTTTCAAGAATAACTCCTCTATTTCTCCACCAAACCCTGAGCTGTGACCACTCTTTAGAATCGTCTCGAATAGACGATTCTAATGAGTGGTAACAACAAAGGGTTTGGTGGAGAAATTACGATTTTTAAGTAGCTGAGTAGATATCCTTATCTGTTGCTTTGTTTTAAAGATACCCATGTTCATGTACAGAGTGATCGCTTTAAAGGGAGGATAACTGCTATATTTCTCCACCAAACCCTATGTTGTGACCACTCATTAGAATCGTCTCGAAGAGACTCCTCTATTTCTCCACCAAACCCTGTGCTGTGACCACTCTTTAGAATCGTCTCGAAGAGACGATTCTAATGAGTGGTCACAACATAGGGTTTGGTGCAGAAATGACGATTTTAGTATTTGAATAGACACCCTTGTCTGTTGCTTAGTTTTAAAGATACCTATGTTCATGTACAGAGTGATCGCTTTAGAGGGCGTTTACTGTAGTTGTAAAATATGTAATGATTTGTTTGTAGTTTATGTTTTACTGTTATCTGTTGATTTGTTTGTAGTTTATGTTTTACTGTTATCTGTTGATTTGTTTGTAGTTTATGTTTTACTGTTATCTGTTGATTTGTTTGTAGTTTATGTTTTACTGTTATCTGTTGATTTGTTTGTAGTTTATGTTTTACTGTTATCTGTTGATTTGTTTGTAGTTTATGTTTTACTGTTATCTGTTGATTTGTTTGTAGTTTATGTTTTACTGTTATCTGTTGATTTGTTTGTAGTTTATGTTTTACTGTTATCTGTAATGATTTGTTTGTAGTTTATGTTTTACTGTTTATGTTTTACTGTTTATTTTTATCTGTTGCAGTTTTCTGAGTAAACGCGTGATCAAAACTGTATTTTATAATTACGAAATGTTTTTTAATGATATTTTTGTCTTCATTTATTTATTAAAAGAGTTTGTCAATTTTTACTGGACTCGGATATGTACGATAAGCACTTTTCAACTATTCTATTGTTAATAACGCAATTGTCTTACACTGTGTGAAACTACTGGCGTGAAATACAATATTCTCAAACACAGATCTTGTTGTTGTTTGCTTTTGTTCTCAAACATGAAAGTTTCTCCCATGCATATTTGTCGTAAGTTGTTGCGACACTGTCAATGATGATGAAGAACAATCTGATACAACGTTAATTGAAGTGCTGTCCCTGTCTAAATGTTGAATTTCATTAAACCAGCATCAATAACACGACAATGAAAATTAAGCCCCACGTTTTCCACGTATACTGATTCACAATTCAGACAGTGGAAAATAGCCGAACCGATAAAATTTCGTGCTTTATGTTTTCTTCTGGCAATGTGTTTTTAAGCCTTGTAAACAGGAACAAGAGTACCGCATACGGTACATAATACGCCCACTTGCAAACTTTCTCTGATTCAACATGCCTTATAAGTGTTGACATTTCCTAATCTGTGCTTCAGATCTTGATTTCTATATTAAGGTGATACTATGTTTTAAAAAAATGAAGTGAATATCTTATTAATTAAAAAAGTTACAACTAATCCTCATATTTGCAGATTTTTGTAAAGTGCAACGACCATAACTCTGTAAAGACAAACTGAATGAACCTCAAAATAAACTCAGCTTCAGATTTTTTGCTTAAAACATTTGTGTTAGTTTCATTTATATCATTTTAATAAGTTTCCCAGAAAACACAACAGACAAACTAAAAGTTGACCGACAAACAAAGCAACGAACACACAAAGTTCAAGGACCATAACTTTAGAATAAAATGACATATCAAAACCCCCGCAATATATGTGAAAATTCATATTAAGGTTTAACCATATAAAACAAATTGAAGTAAATATCATTTCAAATGAAAAAGTTATGGCCATCCTCATATTTGCATAGATTTGCATTATTTTTTTAAGTGCACGGGCCATAACTCCGAAACGACATATCAAATGAACCTCATAATTGACTTAGCTTCAGATCTTGATGCATTAAACATGTGTATGTAGTTTCATTAATATATGTCAAATAGTTAATCCAGAAAACAGCGGACAAACTGTATGCATGTATTTGCATTATTTTTTAAGTAAAAGGGCCATAACTCCGAAACGACAAATCAAATGAACATCAGAATCGCCTCAGCTTCAGATCTTGATGCATTAAACATTTGTTTGAAGTTTCATAAATATCTCTCAAAAAGTTTTCCCAGAAAACAGCGGACAAACTATTTGCATGTATTTGCATTATTTTTTAAGGACAATGGCCATAACTCCGAAACGACAAATCAAATGAACCTCAGAATCAACTCAGCTTCAGATCTTGGTGCATTAAACATTTGTGTGAAGTTTCATTAATTTCTATCAAATAGTTTTCCGAGAAAACAGCGGACAAACAAAATGTTGACGGACGAACGAACGGACAGACGGACGGACAAGGCCACGCCAATATTCGACCACCTTTATTAGGTGGGCGTATAAAAAGTCACAAAGGGAAAGGTCTGGCGAATAAGGGGGTGAGAAAACTGGACAACCTTTTCCGAATTCAGAAAGTGGAGTACAATGACCGCCTTGTATGACGAAGCATTATCATGCAACAATGTGACACCACCGGAGACCAGTTGCTGATCGTCGTTCAATTTACGCATTTTCGGCTTCCTTTGGTAGCCCATATTTTGTTCTGGATGATTCGAAAAATGAATCCACTGTTCGTCGCCACTGGCGACATTTGTAAAAGATATATTGCTGTATTTAGGGAACCGTTTTAACCAAAGCAACAGATACACTTGCGTACCCAAGTATTAAAATCGTCATTTTCCCACTAAACCATATTGCCACTCTTTAGAATCGTCTCGAAGATATACTGGATAGAGGAACAGAGTTGGAAGTCATCCAGCGACACATAATGTACACTACGGACCGGGAAGCCTGGAGAGTTTTCCGTGATAAGCGGGCCCCAATACTTGGTGATAGGCGGTTTCAGGCTGACAGTGTCAGTAGTATACATGATCACAAAAACTACTTCTCTTACAGATACAAATACATATATACACTTCTATAGCACAAAAACTATAAATATTCAGTTGCACTTTACATAGTCCTAGTATGTACACGGTAATTATTACAATCCCCGACAGTATTTTAAAAGTCCAATGGAACACTCATTTGGATAATAGTCATTGTAAAACTGCATGGATACGTGAGTTATAAATTTCTGCTTAAAGTCAGTTTCGATTACTCTTGGTTTTAAGTCTCTAGGGAGAAGATTCCACCATTTTGGACCATCCACCGCCAGTGACCTATCAGCGATTTTGGTTCTGTATCTCGGTACAAGAAGCTTGATGTCGCTCGACGATTGCAAGCAGTAATTTCCTTGTACTCTTGTGAACATGCCTCTGAGATATCTAGGTGCGGTTCCATTTACAACCTGGAAAACGATGACAAACACTTTAAACATGGTCCTCGCCCGAACAGGCAACCAATGAAGCTGCTTTAGAATGTCAGAACTATGTTGCTTATAAGTAGCATTTGTAAATAATCTGGCAGCCTTGTTCTGAACTCTTTGAAGTTATCAAGCTGATAGGTCGGAATATCAGCAAATAGTCCGTTACAAAAATCAAGATCTGAATGAATGAGTCCATGTACGAGTGTTTCAGCAAATTTTTGTGTCAGATGTTTCCGGATACACTGCAGATTTCTAAGCTGACTGTGTGCTACTTGACACTTTTTGCGAAAGTGCAAATCAAAGTTTAATGCACTGGTCACATGAACCCCCAGGTCACGTACACGATCCACACACTTCACAACCACCAACAGTTACACTGGTAATGTTTATCCTCTCTAGTTGTTATTTTGTTCCATATGGAATAATTTTAGCTTCTGTATTATTCATTTTGAGTTTATATTTAGGCAGCCGGGTTATAATGTTATCAAAAGTCATTCTATTGGTGAATGATGTAAGATTCATTTTGATGATTTCCAGCTTAGATTCTGAAAGCAACGTTGTGGCAGCAAGTGACTTCCAGGAAATACTTGGTGGCAACCAAGGACATGTTAAGGCAAATGAATGCTAGAAAAAATGGGAATGGGCATTGTTGGTGGGCGTCCCAACACGCAGTCTTCGAGAGAGGATACCAACATACAGGCTATGGACTCGACACTTGAAGCTTTCCGAAACCCGAAAGGATGGGGGTAACGTCACGACTAGTCCAAACGACTTTGACTGAAATAGTCTAAATCTTAAAGACCCAAGCATCTACCTGTCAATTTCAGCATATGGGAGGACGATTGCTCAAATGAGTTCATGTGTTCTACAACTCGCGAGACACGGGGGGGGGGGGGGGGGGTCAAAAATAGCAATGCCCATGCTGTTGAGCAGTCAGTCAGATGAATCAGAAGAGGACCATCTGCTTAACCCATTCCCTCCTAGACTATTTTAGACCCAACCTCTTTGGAAACATCTACCGAAAGGAAGCATTTACTGGTGAAAAGCAAAACTTAGAATTGTATAGTTTATAAAATACTGTGGTGAATAGAACATTTGCCCCTATGAAGCAAACGCTGTATTTATCATATTGGGTACAAAAAATGACTTTTACAGAGGCCCCTAATGGCGTCAGTAGGGGTGGGGATATATAAGCTACATGTATTTATGATGAAATTCAAACCGAAACGTGCCTTGTCATCAAGAAAAATCAGGTAACGTAGGAGTTAGAATCACAATTAGACATAGTGCTGGTCAATCCTATGAAGTGTCATGAAAACCTGACCAAACAGTTTGTAGAAACCATGCGGACAAAAGTTTACATGTAAAAAATTCAAAGTCCCATATCTCTGCAGAAAATCATCAAACAGGAACAGTAAATAAGACATGCACAACTAGACATGGTGCTGATCAATCCCATGAAATTAATGAATATCCAATTAAAGGTTTTTGAGAAACATTGTGGACAAAGTTTTCCATGTAAAATTTCAAAGTCCCATAACTCTGCAGAAAATCGGGAGCAATAACTCCAATATTATTGAAGCCAGGGTTATATAACTTGTGCATAACACTTCCTTCCATCATGCTCTTTCCGTAAATGAAATGTATGTCATTCCAATAGCAACAGTAGAACATGAGTTATTGATCGGACAAAAACTGTAACAAAGGGCCATAACTCCAAAAGTATTGGAGCCAGAGTTATGGCCCTTATACATGACACTTTTTCTCATCATGCTCTTTCCATGTATGAAGTTTCAATCAAACGGCATGAACCATATAGGAGTTAAAGTGTGAATATTTGACCTTGACTTGTGACCGTGACCTTGAATTGTGACCATGACCTTTGACCCACGTGCCTGAATCCTGCTGTCTGCACATCGGGTTGTTAAGGAAAACATTTGTGTCACAGCATTTTGGAATCCTTCCAAGGGTTATACAGATGTGGAGCAGACATGAAACTTAAGACTAAAAACAAGTGTCCTTGAATTGCGACCTTGACCTTTGACCAATGTGCCTGAATCCTGCTGTCTGCACATCGGCTTGTTGTGGAGAACATTGTGCCAAGGCATTTTGAAATCCTTCCAAGGGTTTAAGAGATATGGGGCGGACAAGAAGGGTGTGGCAAAAAAAAATCGACCTTGAATTGTGACCTTGACCTTTGACCAACGTGCCTGAATCAAACGTTCTGCACATCGTCTTGTTGAGTCGAATATTTGTGCCAAAGCATTCTGAAATCCTTCCACATTTGTGAGAGATATGGAGCGGATACGAGTGACAGACAGACAGACGGACAGACAGACAGACATACGGACAACTCGACCAAAACCAACATGTCTGCCCATTATAAATGGGGGAGACATAAGAAGCACCAGGTTAAGCGAAAACATCTAGAACATATATCTATGAAAACTACCAACAAAAACCATTGAATGAGTATATATTTAAACGTTATATTACTTCGAGAATGCAATACCGTTTGAACCATTTCCGTGTTCCATATTCATGTAAGAAATAATGACACCATGAATATTTATAATGTTAATAAATCAAGAATTGTTTTTATTTGACAAAAACATGTTGAAACATTTCAAATGGGCCCAAACAGTTTTTAACCCTTTCCTCCATAAATACGCCTTTGCAGACTAGACCCAGATCAGACGGCTCCTATAGGAGCTGTCTGATCAGGGTCTATTCTGTTTGCTTATGATATAATATAGGTATGTTTCTAGTTTCAGCCATTGCCAAAATGTCTTCTTGTGTTCGTGTGTCGTATTAAAAATTAACCTAATTATTATTCATGATGTCGTTATTTCTTGCATGAATATTCATAGAGTAAAGGGTCAATGCCAGTCAGGCTAGAATTAGTAGCAGGAGCGTGACGGAGTCCTTACTACCTGCAAAGTACCCCACGTGCAAACTGACTTACGCTGTAGAAATACTGATATTCATATACGTTGCTTTCTGTTTGCTTTCTATCAGTTTACGTCGACTAAATGACAATCTAAAAGTACCATATTGCATACAGTTAGAACCGATTACTATGGGTTAATAATCAAGCATGCAGCATGAAACACAGTAGGCGGGGTGTTCTTTTACCTTTATCCTGCAGACCATCAACATTGACTGAACACTATTACCCTGATCATTAAATTAAATCACCCTATTGATATATGTGATATAAAATAATAAACGTGGAAATGAATGACAGATGCGAATGAATCGATTAATATGTAAATTATGAAAATATGATGATCAGATGAAGAAAAACAAGATGAACAGATGAGGAAAAACAAGATGAACAGATGAGGAAAACAAGATGAACAGATGAGAGATAACTATGATCAATTGAAAATAAACGTAAACCGTAACTACTTATCACACACTAACTTATCAATAGCTAATCAATAATGATGAGCAAAACACTACCTTTACGATTTACAAATACACATGTTACATGTATATAAGTAACTCAAAAAATGATTATCAAATGAGCCAAATTCCAACTATTAATTACAAAAATGCACGCTACACGGGCGCATGTATAAAGCAATCAATGTATGCACGCTACATGGGTGCACGTATAAAGTAATCAATGCATTTATAAACGAAAAAGCTCTTTCATTGATAATCAAAATGTCAAATATGATTTGCCAATACACAAGTTGCATATGTATAAGCAAACGAAGCAAATATAAATCAAAATTACTCACCAAATAATCCAAGAGTCCAAATACACTATCAAAACTAACACTATTATATAAATAATATTACTGTAAACACTAAACGATTTCAGTGCCCTTCACCAGTCCATCGATTTCTTGAAATCACTCGGATCCACCGACGAATACACAAATCAATCAGTCACTCACTGTTCATTCGTTCACTCAAACCTTCGGAGCTCCACTCAACACGTTAACTACCGATCGGTCTCCATCTACATGTATATCTCTTTTCTTTCATTCCTCCCGGGATAATATACTAATAGGTCCATCTAACGTCCACTAGCGTATTTCATTGTATAAAACAAGAAATGTTTAGCAGAAGCACTCTGAAGCATTTGTAAAAGGAATGTCAAATCACGTTGGGTGCCATTGTCGTCGGGTTTCCCCGGCTTTGGTGACAATTGTGGTGGGTTCAGTATAGCTCGAAAAATTTGACCTGGACCCTGACCTACTTAATTTGCATAAATAAAAATTCGTAACATTGCACGGGTTTATCCTCGGCCCGTGTCCCGGTAAGCAACTATGCATGGGCACACTCTTGAGTGTATGGTTTACACATGCACGGGTAATTTCAGTGAGAATAGACTTCACGATTTACCGGCGGAGTTTTATTTATACAGCGTCATCTCTCTCATTATGTATTCTGCATAAAGGTGAGGGTCCAGGTCAAATTGTTCGAGCTATAGACGTCTACATAATTATAAGGTTTTTGACGTTTATTTCCTTGTAATGAATATGCATATCTGAAAGTAAGATAATAAGACATTATGAGTAAACTAAACTCACAAAAACATGAGACCTGAAAACGGTTTACACGCAAACTGTAAACTAGATAACTAGAGTTACAAGATGGTCTCTGCTATACAAAACTTAACATACAAATAGTAATGATATGATCATCAGACGATAATGATAATGATGATGATAATGAGAATGAAATATGGAAACTTATTTACCTGAATATATAATAAATATATATTCTAAGATAATGACAGAAAATGGCGACTGTCTTCTCTGAAAGCTATCGTACGAGTGAAGGTGCACGTGCAAAAGCGGGAAATGTTAGTCATGCAGTTAGTTAGAATTACTTCCCCTGATGAATATGCATAAACTTTTCCTTAAAAGATTACTAATTTGGATTAAGAGATAAATCAAACAACACATCATCAAATGTATTTATTATTTCATACACAATCACCATACGATACACGACAAAGACAGTCTACCCCTCTTAGCCATATGATGTTTGTTTCATTTTGGCCATAATAATGTTTTCACCTTTCAGATTGTGATACGCCTGTGCGTAAGTACCCCTGAGTAGGAGAACGGCTTAACAGAAAAATGTCATAATTTGAATCTCAGGCGCAGATTTAGAGGGGGCGGAGCCGGCGTTCGCGCCCCCCCCCCCCCCCTAAAATTGCTAAAAAAATATTTTAGTAATATTTTAAATCTACATACAGTAAAATCTCTCTATAACGATCACTAAATTGTGTTAATTAGTTGGTATTTAGAGCAGGTGGCTGCTTAAAGCAAGGTGAAAGTAAAACAGAACGTTCCTATTGGAGCGTTCTGTTTTACTTTCACCTTGCTTTAAGCAGCCACCTGCCTTTAACACAGCTCTTTTTCAACATGTATTACAAACACACTATTTATTTATGTCATCAAACATAAAAATCTTCGCCCCTCCCCCCCCCCCCCCTAATCTGAAATCCTGGACCCGCACCTGAATCTTGTGCAATTTTGACTTCTTATGTATCGATGAAACTTTTGAGAAACTATTGACCGATCTCATGCATGCCATTATATGCACAACTATTGACCGATCTCATGCATGACATTATATGCACAGCTATTGACCGATCTCACGCATGACATTATATGCACAACTATTGACCGATCTCACGCATGACATTATATGCACAACTATTGACCGATCTCACGCATGACATTATATGCACAATTATTGACCGATCTCACGTATGACATTATATGCACAACTATTGATCGATTCTCACGCATGACATTATATGCACAACTATTGACCGATCTCATGCATGCCATTATATGCACAACTATTGACCGATCTCACGCATGACATTATATGCACAACTATTGCCCGATCTCATGCATGACATTATATGCAATAAATATGTTTAAACTATTGACCGAATGTCAAACAGTTTGGATCCTGATGAGATGCAGAGTTACTCGAGTTAACCCATTCCATCATAGGCTATTTTTAGATCATACCTCTTTGAAAATATCTACCGAAAAGGAGCATTTACTAGAGGAAAGGATTGTTTTTAGAATTGTGTAGTGTTGAAACAATTGTGATAAATAGAGCAATTGCTACATAGGAGCAAATGCTCTATTTATCACAATGGTTTCAGAAAGTGACGTTTACAGTGGTACCAATATGAAGGAATGGGTTATGGTTGAGAATAGCAGGATAAACAGGCCCGGGGGAGGGGGGATATAACTACCGATTTTGTTCAACCCCTTACCTAATGAATATTCATGTACGAAATAATGACTCCATGAATATGCAATAGCTGAATATTTATATACAGTAAAACCCCGCTAATGCGGCCACCAAAAAGGAGCATAATTCTGGGTGACAAAGGCAGGTGGTAGCTTAATGCAGGACGAAAGTTATGCAGAAAGCTCCTATAGGAGTTTTCTGCATAACTTTCGTCCTGCACTAAGCAACCGCCTGCTTATAAAGGCAGCGATGGTTCTTCTTTAAATGGTCGCATTAGAGGGGTTCTACTGTACATATATTCGCATGTGAATAAATTAACGTTTTCGCCGTAGTGAAAAAATGTAGAATCATATTTTATATTCAGTAAAACCTCTCTATAAGGGCCACTAAATTGTCTTAATTAGTTGGTATTTATGGTTGGTGGCTTCTTAAAGCAAGGTGAAAGAAAAGCAGAACGCTCCTATAGGAGCGTTCTGTTTTACTTTCACCTTGCTTTAAGCAGCCACCTGCCTCTAACACAAAACACTTGGTGTAATTTAGTGACCGTTATATAGAGATCTTTACTGTTGTTTTATTGGTGCAAATGCAAGTCCTGGTCAAACGGGTCCTACAGAAGCTGTCTGATCTGGGTCTACCCTTTAGACGCTAAAATGCGCCTCTATTGAGTAAAGAGTTTAACAACTTGATAGGTTTCCTGGAGAATAGTCTTTTGTGACAGTAGAAGACGTTACCGGGGCACTTTAACATCGAATCTGTCAGTAAACTTCATTCACGTCCATCAGTCATCTAGCTTTTAGTATTCCCTGGGTGATCTGTTGTTACCAACACTACCGCGCATTATCCTTTAAAGGACCAACAATGTCGTCTGCTGCAGTACCAGCGAGTAGTGTCGTCTGCTAAAAATCTGAAATTACTAACGTCTTCTTTTTTTTTTAAATATGTGATAAACATAAAGCAATGCCTTTAAGACACGAATAAGAATTAAATATTGCTATGTGTCTGTTTTGGATACAACTGTTTGGGAAAATCCCCACATGCATGAAAGAAGAAATGGTCGAATTTGCCGAAATCAGGGTAAGCCGCATTGGAGAATAGGACAAATAAAAGCTCGCGTGATTGGCGTTTGGCTGACAAGTGTTCGGCTCTTTTGTTGCTATTGACGATTACGTAATTGTCTTTGCAAACAGTCTGGATCCAGATGAGACGCCGAGTAACTCGGCGTCTCATCAGGATCCAAACTGTTCGGCACTTATCATGTGTTTAGGAGAATTTAAAGAAAAAATAAGTTTTGAAATATGAAGCACACGATTAATATCAGCAGACGATTATTGTCAGGCGGTGGAAGGTTTAAAATACAAAACTAAAACTGCGCAATAAAAACGAACGTTCGAATGCTTGTAACAGAAGAAACAAGTTACGTCTGAAACAACACTGCCAACATTTGTCTGCAGAAACTGGTCGTCTGCTTGAATCCTCTTTTTTATATCTTATTTGAAATTGTCTACCAGAGCGTAAACCTTTACATGCTATAGACGCCTTTTATCGCTTTGCAAACAGAGTAGGAACCGTTTGATCTGGGTCTACTCTGTTTGCAAAGGCGTATATATGGAGTAAAGGGTCAAATAACCTTAACCCTTTCCTTCATATAAACGTGTTTTCACGCATTTGCAAACAGAGTAGACCCAGATCAGGAGCCGTCTGATCAGGGTCTACTCTGTTTGCGTATGGAATTTTATAGATCTGTTTCTTTAGTTTCTAAAATGGCTACAATATTCCACGTTCCACATTTCATTATAACTAGTTTGTCCATGAATATTCAATAGGTATTGAAATTTGAACTAAATATAGAACAGGGAAAGGGTTAACCTAACCCTTCGCTTGCTATTCACGTCAATATACCTACCTGTAAATAGTGAAGACCCATCCCCTGCAGGAGCTGTCTCATCAGGGTCTGCACTATTTACAAGTTGATTGTGCAACCAGTGCACTCCACAGCAGTGATTGCACAGCAAAATACTTGTACACAGTGAATATATATGTAATTATACAACAGGGCGTGGGTAAAGAAGGAGACACGTATTTTAAAATTCAGCAAGCGAAGGGTTAAAAAAACAAGAGCCGCGTGCGGCGCCAACGCTCGTATGGTGCGGTGCTTGTCCAGCTAAATTTATACAAAAAATATACATAACTCCAACATTTTGAAATCAAGAGTTATGGTTCTTATGTAAGGGTCTTTCCTTCAATGAGATCTACTAACCTATGAAGTTTCATGTTGATACCTCTTATACTTTTCGAGTAATGAGCTACATTAAAGTTTTTGCACGCCGACCACGACGCCTACGACCCAGTGATCACAATAGCTCGACTTTTCTTCGAAACAGACGAGCTAAAAATTCACACAAGCCCTTTTTCTACTAACGCGAATCGTATTTGCAAATAGCTTTGATTAATTAAAATGAAAAAAACACAGCGGCTCATTTGGGATCCAAGCTGTTTGACACTCTGTCAGTAGTTTTTCAAAAGATTGTTCGAAACGAAAGTTATTAAAAATTGCACCAGATCAAATTTGAGCAGACTTTTTTTTTACATCAGAAAAATACTTAACTCTTTCCTCCATATGTTATTTTAGACCCAACCTCTTTGAATAAGGAGCATTAACTAGAGAAAATGATTTTTTTTAGAATTTTGTAGTTTGAAACCATTGGGATAAATAGAGCATTTGCTCCTATAGGAGCAAATGCTCTATTTATTACAAAGGTTTCAACAGGTGAATTTTAACTAGGCGTAGAAAGGCGTATTTATGGAGGAAAGGGTTAATCCAAGTTCGAAGCAGACTTTCTTTCAAGTATATCAGTGTCAAATAGTTTTGATCCTGATAAGGCGCCAAAAAATCCCTGAAATACAGTAAAACTTCTCTATTACGGCCACTAAATTACATCAATTATTTTTTGTTAAAGACAGGTGGCTGCTTATTTGCAATGTGAAAGTAAAACAGAACGCTCCTATAGGAGCGTTGTTTCACTTTCACCTTGCTTTAAGCAACAACCTATCCTAAATACCAATTAATTAAGACAATTTAGTGGCCGTTATAGAGAGCTTTTAATGTACATAGGATAAACAACATTACATGGGACGTATACATTAGATTTTGCAAACAGTGAGAACCAAGTTAACCATTTACTCCAAGAAAAATTATGTAAGAAATAATGACGTCATGAATATTAATTAGCTTTTTTCTTTTAAATGATATACCGGTAATGAACACAGGAATATTTCGCCATAGAGAAAGCTGTTCAGTCAAATCTATATTATTTCATTAGCAGACAGAGCAGACCCTGATCAGACGGCTCCTACAGGACCGTCTGATCTGTTTGCAAAGGCGTACAAAAGCGTATTTATGGAGTAAAGGGTTAACTCCTGAAAAGCAGTATAAACTTTTATCAGATTTCCACTTTGGATACCTCAATATACTGTATGTATCAATTATTTGTACATGTGTGTGTATGATAACCGTTTCTCCATAACAAAGCCTTGGTAAACAAAGTGGACCCAGATCAGACGGCCCCTATAGGAGCCAGGTCTGTTCTGTTTGCTTATGAAATAATATACAGTTGAACCTCCATATCTCGAACTTCAATGGATCGTACAAATTAGTTCGAGAAAACAGAGGTTCGACTCATACAAATTTTAATCTGGATAATTTCTCAAGTTCACACCGCTTAATGCAGGTCTAAAGTAATGCTGGAAGCTCCTGTAGGAGCTTTCAGCATTACTTTCGACCTGCATTAAGATATCACGTGTTTCTAGATATGTGTAGCGATACATTTTAGAACGATTCTGTATTGTAAATTTTTGAAGGACCGGACTTTTTAGTCATGGTCAACTTGTCCCGTATCCGTAGGCCCCATATCACGATACAAATTAACGTGATTTATATTCATAACGTCATTATTTCTTACATGGAAAGCCAAATGCATAATTAATCTGAAAACCTAGGATTATATTTGCGATACCGATTTCTGCTGGAAACCTAAGATCTCGCTATTCATTGTGAAAAATGGCAAAATCCAGGATTCTCAAATTAGATCTTAGGTTTATCATTACAATGGCGATCCATTGTGTATCATTGGCGTGACAAGATTTCGTTTTTGTAACAAATGTTTTAAGTGCATGTGAAGCCATCGTTTGGAATCACATGTTTGTGCAAATGCCTTAGGTTCTCAAAAAGACATGGGTCCATGCTTATAAAGCTTTTTATAAGCATGGGTAATGATCTCGACTGAGATCCTAGGTTGTTGCAGAGAACTCAGGTTTTCGTCCGAGAACCTATCTAGGCTCGCAATTGAGAATTATTATTCAAATATGTGTTATTAGGATCCAGTTTGCAAGCACAAGTTTTTCGAAAACCTAGGTTCTTGTAATACTTGTGCAAATGGCCTACGAGAACCTATGTTTTCAAAATCTCTATGATATCTACTGAGATTCTAGATTGTTCAAACTGTAGTGTATTTGTAGACATAAGGCAGATAACTCAAACTTACAGAGTTCATAGAAACTACGAATTACCTTTCTCTTGGTGAGTCTAGATCCACGCGATCTCTTCTAAACAATACATATAGAGAATTACATGTAAATAAGAAACCGCATTTCAATAAAAAAAAAATTGAAAATTATCTGATTGTGCATTTACATCTAGATACATTGCATATACAGTGCTCCCTCTCTACAACGGCACCCTTTGGGATATGAAGAGTGTATGTGTTGTTCAGAGGGAATTGTTATACATTGTAGGGAGGGAAAACCAAACATAATTAGCTTGTTTGAAGATCCCCAGATAAGGTGTATTTCGAGAACTAAAACCGTTATGCCTCTATCAAACCCTATGTTGTGACCACTCTTTAGAATCGTCACAAAGTGACGATTCTAAAGAGTGGTCACAACATAGGGTTTGATGGAGGCATAAAGAAAATACGATGGAAAAAGTTGTTTCTGGAGCCTTGTTGTTTCGGAAACAGTGACATGCGTTGTTGTAAGGAGGGAATCGTTATTGAGAGGGACGTTGTAGGGAGGGAGCACTGTACATTCAGTTGAGAACCTATGATCTCAGAATTAGTATGCAAATAGATTTGAAACGAGAATTCTTGAAATAAGTATTCAAATGGCAACCAAGACCCCAAGTTCTAAAAACAATAACAGCAAAAAAAATCCCCAACCTGATATCAACTGACATTCTAGTTTTCTGCACACAACCTAAGCTCTCACTCGAGAATCTATGATATATCATCAGAAGTGTTGTGCGCAATGGCTACAAGGGGTGGGGTGGGGGTTAAAAACAAAGCAAGATCACAAAGGTTTTCATTGATATTGTCAGATCTTGAATTTAACATGGTTACTATCAAAATTTTCAAAACATTTGGATAAGTATGTAAAGTTTATAACTTTAGTGAAATAAGTTTGGACATGCTGATACATTTATTTTCGACCTTACATCCTCAAGCCGCCAGTTCCAAATGCACATCTAGTCTTCATGCCGAACCCTTTCCTTCATATTAACGCATTTGCAAACAGAGTATACCCAGATCAGGGTCTGCTATGTTTACTAATAGAATTTGTAAATTATGTTGCTTTAGTTTCTAAAATGGATGCATTGTTCCACCTTCTATTCATTATAACTACTTTGTCCATGAATATTCAGTAGGTAATAAAAATCTAAATAAATATAGAACAGGGAAAGGGTTGTGTGTTCATCCAGCTAATGCAATCAGTATACAGTTGTGCTACTGATAACATCGCAGACAGTGTACAGTTGTGCTACTGATAACATCGCATACAGTGACCCGTTGTGCTACTGATAACATCGCAGACAGTGTAAGTTGTGCTACTGATAACATCGCAGACAGTGTAGTTGTGCTACTGATAACATCGCAGACAGTGACCAGTTGTGCTACTGATAACATCGCAGACAGTGTACAGTTGTGCTACTGATAACATCGCAGACAGTGACAGTGTAGTTGTGCTACTAATAACATCGCAGACAGTGTATAGTTGTGCTACTGATAACATTGCACAGTGACCCGTTGTGCTACTGATAACATCGCAGACAGTGCATAGTTGTGCTACTGATAACATCACAGACAGTGTACAGTTGTGCTACTGATAATCGCAGAGTGTACAGTTGTGCCACTGATAACATCGCAGACAGTGTACAGTTGTGCTACGGATAACATCGCAGACAGTGTACAGTTGTGCTACTGATAACATCGCAGACAGTGTAGTTGTGCTACTGATAACATCGCAGACAGTGACAGTGTGCTGATAACATCGCAGACAGTGTACAGTTGTGCTACTGATAACATCGCAGACAGTGACAGTGTGCTACTGATAACATCGCAGACAGTGTAGTTGTGCTACTGATAACATCGCAGACAGTGTGCTACTGATAACATCACAGTGTATTTGTGCTACTGATAACATCGCAGACAGTGTATTTGTGCTACTGATAACATCGCAGACAGTGTAGTTGTGCTACTGATAACATCACAGACAGTGTATTTGTGCCACTGATAACATCGCAGACAGTGTAGTTGTGCTACCGATAACATCGCAGACAGTGTACAGTTGTGCTACTGATAACATCGCAGACAGCATACAGTTGCGCTACTGATAACATCGCAGGCAGTGTACAGTTGTGCTACTGATAACCGACCAGAATAAATTACAGTAAAATATGGGGCTTTATAACATAACACGTGGCTTCAGCGTGACGTAACACTATCATTTATTTTTTGATAATCATGGGCATATAATCACTAGTGAATAACATTCGAACGACCGAACGATTCATACGCGCTGTCAAAACAAACCAAACTGGCGGACGGTGGTCGACCTACCTGTCTACGATTGAGTCACGATAGATGACAAAGGATTGTTGGCACTTGCGCCTTAATTTCGATAAAATAATACAAATTGTAATCGCTGTCAGGAATCATATACAAAATGTATGCCAAAAAAGACCTACCAGCTACTCTGACCCATACAATCAATTCTACATTTAAATTAAAATGCCTCCTCAACTTTGCATTTTCTTCACCGCATGTCCTTTTGTTTATGCAGATTTCTACTCATACAAATATCTCATCAATCAACAACAAGAGTCATCTGAATCCAGCACAGCACAAACATATTCAAATATGCTATACTCACTAACTCAGCTGATCGCGAAAATCTTCCTCCTGTTCCAACACATTCTATGCAGCAGTTCGTACTGAATCTTTTGTCCATTTCAAACATTTTCACTGAACTTGAATCGAGATTTTTTTTCTCGGTGGAAATGTCCATGTCCATGTGTATACATACAACACTAATGAAGGGCTTAATATACCAAAACGAAGGCGCATTTCGAATCCCATTGACAGTGAGTGTCGGACGTGTTGGCGACTGTATGTAGGTCTTCATGTAAATGGCGCGCTTTACATAGACACATGTTGTGTACAATGACGTCATAATGTGACGTGTTTGTAACTATGTATGTCAAAACTGTAACTCAAAAATTATTTTGACGTGTTTCTGTATGTTTTTGTATCATAAACTATCACAGTTAAATTGAATACCAGAGGTCTGAATTAGATCCTGGTTGATATGACAGTAAGTAAAAAATAAAGTTGGAAAATTTGGACCTACTTTGTCCCAGTTACCTAGCGAACCTAATAACACCTTTCATTCATCATTTCTATATGTAAGGAGAATTTATAACAATCCACGTTACTGCTGAAATATTGGCTGCAAATAACATTTGTGTGTGTTATGTTATAAATAGGATCTTGCATTCGTGTTCATGATTATTGGATTTATTAAATTCGTCTTTTTAAAACGATAAAAAACTCGCTAAAGCTCGTTTTTTTATCGTTTTAAAAAGACTCATTTAATAAATCCAATAATCAAGAACACTCATGTAAGATCCTCTATCTATTATGACTTTTAACCCTTTCCTCCATGAATATCCATGTAAGAAATAATGACGTCATGATATTATTTTGATAAATTTGGTATAACATAAATCCGATTCTATAGTTTAGACTGCCCGAGTCAAAACATCATGTGTATGTATACCATCATAAAAACTCAACTAATAAATATGCATGATGTTATTATTCCTTATATCAAAATTAACCATTTCCTTCATATAAGCACCTTTTCACGTATTTGCCAGCAGAATAGACCCAGATCAAACGGTTCGGTCTCCTTAAGGGACCGTCTGATCAGGTCCTACTCGGTTAGCTTGACATGATAAAGATCTGATTCTACAGTTTTTCTCAAAGCAAAATATTTCCTTGGAATCTTTACATTATAAAACTTCAGCCAATAAATGTCCATG